>APFE030888830.1:12569-109119 GCA_000404065.3 Pinus taeda | reverse complement strand
AGTCATGGGGTTGGACATCTGAAATGTTTCTTTACATAGATGGTGTACAAGGTTTTCTTCCCAAATAAAGTTGCTGCTCATTTATGTTGTTGATGGTTAGACTAGACTAGTTTAGGATTGGATCATTTGCAGGTCTTTGTATATTTGATCAAGGCCCACCGTGCAGGGCATCTTCTTCCTTCATCCCTCCTCCCAAAGTATCATCTAAGCCTCCTGTTCTGTCTCGTAGCTAAGCTGCCCGTTTCCCATCTATCCTTTGTGTCCACGAAACCTTACCTCCTTACTCATCATTACCTTAGCCGTCTTTAAGCCAAGTCAGCGTTCTACACCTCTTCACCGATCCACCCACCAGTCCTTAGGCCATTTTTAGATCCCTATCCTACCTCTAGATCCATCCATGCACCTTCCCTCACTCATCCACCTCCTAAAAACCGACTTCCAAACATCTTGTAGAAATTCTGAAGTTTCCTGTAGAAATCCTGGAACATCCTGTAGAACCCCTGCAGACTTCCTGTAGAAGCTCACAAGTGAGGTTTCTTGATAGCCAAACCTTGTGAAACTATGGGGAAGAGCGTTAGGGACTCCTTAGACCCTCTCTGAGCCTTTCCAACCATTTCTAAGCATTCCTCTTCCTTGATCCACCCCTGCACAGTAAAGCACAGTTCAAGCATATGCATGTGAAAATCGACACTTAATCAAAAAATACAAAAAGATGCTTTCTTAGGACATAGGTAGTTCAAACACATGTATTTTACCTTATTAGAAGTAATGGCATCTCTTTCAGTAGTTTGCATTCTCATCTATGCATCAGTAGGACTAGCTAGTAGAATTAGGGTTCGTTAGGGTTTGTGTTTCTTTTTGGCTTTCAGTTTCTTTTTTCGCAAATATATTAGCTTCCTTTGAGTTAACTTTCGTTCATCACTTAAAAGCTTCTTCTGAGAACTTATAGAAGTTGGCTAAAGCCCCTAGCGGACTTGTGCCGGCTAACCAAGCGACAGCTGCGGCAAGAGCTAGTACTTGTGCATATAGCACCGTTGCTTCCAAGTTTGTTATGAACAACCGGGTTGATAAAAGTAAAGAAGGGAGTCCCAGGAGTTGCAGCATTATTGCTGCAATACTGGAGCCCACCACCAACATTCCCTGTAAGAGAGCTTATATCATTCGGGGGGAGTGTACTCTTAGGAGCATGACAAACAAGGCAACACACAGGCTCAGCTCATAGTTGAAGGCTCGGTAACACATTTTCACGATCTCACCTTGCCTCTTATTTAGGAAGAACCCTCACAGGTCAAAAGCGATACAACCAACCAACAATGTCTTCTCTTAGACACATAGGTATTGGATAATATGGTTGATTGGGTGCCTAATGCAGGTCAGACACGTGGAGGATATAATCAATACATGTACACGATGGACTTGTATTGGCACGTGAAGTATTTACTAGGGAAAATCCTATTAGACGGGAACAAAAACAGGGAGGACCTCCTCATCTCCATGGAAAACCTACATCGACACATAATAGACATGAACCATCTATTAGAGCGCATTAAGGAGCACCTTGGCATCCCATCTAATATTGGTTGCTCACCGAGCAATAACAAGGTGCCAATGCAAGTTGCAACAATAGGCTCAGATCCCTCCTCTCAACCTATTAACTCTTATTATGTTTCCAGTTTATCAGTTATTAGCTTCTTTGTCTTTCTTTCAAGGCCTCAAAAAGCCGATTGTCAACATATGTATTTTGTATTTTGAATCTCCAAATAGTTTCTTATCTCCTCCCTCTCTTAAACTAGTACATTTTTAAATATAGTAAGATTCCTTTGGTGACAAGTGAATCTAAAATCTCCAATACTCTCATGTAACATCTTATTAAAAAAGAAATATAGTTTTTATTCCAAAAAACCAAAAAATAAAATAATATAATTTTAGGAGATTTTTTATTATTATTATTATAGTCACTTGTATTATAAATGGTATTTAAAAAAAACCCACACATTCACTTCAATAAAAAAATTGAGTTACAATTTAAATCGTAAAAATTATATTGTTTGCATCATAAATTTTAAAAATTTGTAAATAGTATAAAACTCGGATTTATATAGATGGCGTTTATATTAAAAACACGGTAGATGTACAATTATGCATACGCACTCCAAGGAAACATCAAAATATTTATTGAAATTTATAAAAATATTTGATTGAAATTTGATAAAAGATAAAATGGTATGGTCTCATAACCACTCTGCAATATAGAGTATAAGATTGAGATATCAAACAATGTTCCTTTATCATGCTCGCGAGGACAACTAGCTTCCAACCCTGAAATAAAAAGCTTAATTAAAAACAGGACTACTCTTTTGACTAGCCCTAAATAATAATAATGTTTTCACGTAAGATATCCTATAGAAAAGACCATGGCAAGGCCAAGGGATTTATATTGTCTTCATCATTGTTGACTAGGGCATTACATGTATTCTTATGGAATGTCCTCTTTTGAAAAGATATGTTTAGTCTTTTTAGGAAGGGAGGGCCAATCACATCATTTCAAAAAGTTGGATGAAAAACTGATTCTCTTTTAAATAATTAAAATATAATTTTAAAATATGGATGGGAAAGTTATTTGTTGAAACGCATATAACTCCAACCCAAAGCCCTAGTTGTGTCTTTGGACCTATAGTTCACAAGAAACATTGTCATCTTCCTCAGGTTTATCTCTCTCCCTTAAGAAGTTATACTCGAGGTTAGATTTAGATATAAGAAACCAAAATGATACAAAACAAAATACTGCAAGAAAAGTAGGAGAAGTAGAGGTTGATAGAACTTTTGCATCCAATTTTCTTTATGGGTTTTTTTAATATGCATTAATTATATAATAAGTTTTAAAAGTTATAAAGTAAAAATGAATTTTAAAAAGTTATATATAGTGCCATAAAAAAATTATTTTTAGGAAGTAAAATTAATAACAAAGTTAGTTTTGTTTTTTTTTAATAAGTTATATTTAATTCATAATCAAAATTTAAAATGATTATGAAGTATTTGAAATGTGTAATACTATATTATTTATGTATAATTTAAAAGTAAAAGACTAGAAGAGGGGGTTTTGTTTCGATCTTGCGCGGCACGAAAATAGGGTTCAAGGGAACCAAGGCCGAGAAGAAGGTCGTCTACGACAAGAAAATATGTGATTTGCGGGAGCAATACTCACAGGTGCTAGTCTGCATTGCAAACAATGAGGGATCCAAGCAGTTGCAAGGCATTCGTGCTGGGTTGAGGCTTGATTCAGTCGTTCTTACGAGGAAAAATACCATGATGAAGAGATCCATTCGTCTCTATATAGAGAAGTCGAGGAACACCGCCTACCAAAACCTGATTCCTTTGCTGGTGCTGAAGGGGACGCTAAGGGCCGCTATGTTCAACCTCACCCTAGAGGACTGGGATGCTTACACCCGCCCTTGGATTCAAGAGATCTCCTCGTCCTACCTCAAGTCCCTCCACTTGCGGCAAATGATCATCAAGGACAACGACCTCGCCACTCTCGTCGAGAGCCACGGCCACATGCTGCAAGCCCTCAAGCTTGAAAAATGCTCCGGGTTCTCCACTCTTGGACTTCTGAAAATCGCTCGCTCTTGCAGCTTCTTATCAGGGATTATTTATGGAGGCAATCACCCGAGGGATTGGATCAATGACGACGAGAAACCCAACAAGGAAAGATTCAATCCGTTGCCCTCCATAGCAAACCCGTTTTAATTCTGGGCGAAAGCGATATGCTGGACAAGGGTTTCAAGCAGGAATAAGAAAAAAATAGGGGAATACGAGACTGCAGAGGACGGATCCGAGGCCACCAACGATTATCACTCCAAGGGAAGCAGCGACCACAGAGTAGGGAATGCAGAGCAGTCTCTGCGGCAAGGAGAATTTGTAGATCCATGGACAAACCTATATAAGCAGGCAACAAGATCTCGATCCCCTGTAAGTACCCACAACTTCCAAGTTTTTTTCAAAACCCCTGCCGAAAAAACACAATTACTCTAGGTAAAAGAGACCAACTCTATAAAGCAACTACAAAACCTTATACTGCAACAAATTGGATATCCCACCAGATCGCAAAACCTGATACATGGGGGCAGAGTACTCCAGGACACAAAGTATCTCAGGGAATACAAAATCGCACCCTTGTCAACAATAATTCTCAATCTGAGAATAAGAGGAGGCACAACAAACAACAACAGAAATCCTTATAGGGGTGAGGGAAGTGGGACTGGTACAAAAATTACAAGAACAAAATAGGGGAAAAAAACAGGAAGTATATCCTACAAAAACATTCTTCAAGGGAAAAACACAGCCGAAGCAACACCAAATCAAACAGGTATGGATGCAAGGCCATACATTGTGGAACAACTGAACCATATCGCAGAATATTGCATAGATATACCAGAAACATATGAGAACTGCACTATATATGAAAGACAAGCAATAATATGTAGATTTAACTGTTTTTGACCCAAACCAGTTGATCTTTTTCATTGGAACTTCACAAACTGGACTACACAATGTGAAATACATCTTTGTTCCAAGGGGTTCTTCAAAGTAAACTTTCGTACAACAGAGGCCCGAGACTTTATAACACAAGAAGGACCTTGGTTCTGGGGATCTACAGGCCTCTTCATCACACCATGGTTCCCAAATTTTGATGCAAATACAATGGTTATCTCTAAGATGCCAGTTTGGGTGTGATTGCACAATCTCCCTTTACATCTTTGGAATCAACAAGTACTCACAGGAATCGGTAATACTATCGGGCGTTACATCAAAATGGACACCCAAAGACTGGAGGAAAGAATCTACACTTATGCACGAATATGTGTAGAAGTAGACCTCAGCTAAGGCCTGTTAAACCAAATTCAACTGAAGCATAGACAGAGGTGTTGGTCACAGTTTTTAGATTACGGAAATACAACATTCAGATGCAAAGCCTTCGGACAAACAGGACACCTACAAAGCACGTGTCCAACAGCCAAAAAAGACACTCGTAGGAAGAAGAAAACGGGGAAACAAGCCAAGGGATGGAAATTTCCTCCACCACTCTCAAATGACGAGGAGAAAGAAGAGGTGGAACATGAAACTCCCAATGAGAAAAATCAAATGAACAAAGAACTAGAAGTAGAAGACATAAATCCACAAGAACTTACAAACGTATAGTCGGCAAGGATACCAGAAACAATGGATATGAGCAGATCCAAACGTCAACACATATCAGACACATCAGATTCTGATAAAGACAATCCCCAACCTATGGCTGATACAACGCTAGCACTTATAACTCCAACAAAGTCTCAGGGGGGTGGAGAAAGGTTGAGAAGAAAAAAGGGCGAAAAGCTTGACTTTCCCCCCAACTGTGCATTATTTACTTGTTTCTTGTTTTTCTGAAAACCGAACACCCTGCGTGGTGATGGATGATATATGCATCTTTTTTTGACAAAAACTGAGCACCATTTTTTATTATGGCTCACAGAGATGGCTATTGGCCATCACAACATATGCTGAAAAGCATCTACAACATGTAATTTTTCAATTATATTGAAAGATTAGGATTTTTCCAGTGGAAAAAATAACATAAAATAAAATAAAAATTAAATTTAGTGTTACATAGTATTTAGTATTTGCTATTTAGTTTAAATAGGGTTAAATTGAAATAAAAAACAATAAAAACTAAAATTGTATATATTTTATCTTGAAATAATAAGACAGTTAATAAAGTGCATGAGATATCATTTTGTATATATGTTTATTAAAAAATTATTAATATATTTATTTTTAAAAAACCTAAAAAAAAAACCCATGGGGCTTTGGATTGACAGTGAATGGGTGCATTGTTAAGGCACTCCTTGCGATAGGTCACTAGTTCAAATCCCTTGTGGGTGCTTACCTACAAAAAAAAAAAATACTTAATTATTTATTTATTTTCAATTCTATAATTTATTATAACTCATTTTTTTTAATTAATTATTATGTATGATTAAAGTATATTTTGAATGTTAAGATAAAATGTCTATTAAGAAATTAAGTGAATTGCTATGTAGCAAAACAAGGTCGCATAACTAGCGTTCATGTCGCTTAGTTTAATTATTGAATTTGAAAGATATGAAACAACTATTTATGACATATATTAGGATGGTTAGTTATCGCTTTAATGTACTAAAAAAAAAAAAAAAAAAACATTAATAAAATGATGAAAATTATCTCAGCATTCTTGTTATCATATCTTTGCATTTAATAGAATTACCTCAACCCAAAAAAAATTAGACTTTAGAGGTTTATTAGTTGTGCTTTTACTACCTGGGTGGAATTCTCAAAACAAATATTATCAATATGTGAAGGTCATAATGGGAATTTTGTTCCAAAAATATCTCTTATCTTGAACATAAAAACAAACAGTATCAATGTCCAAGTTTATAATCGAAATTTTGTTCCAAATAACTTTAACCTTGTGAAATATGTTATATAATTTATTGGTAAAGTTATTAAGATTTATTTGCTTTCCATTATTAATAATTATATTGAAAATGTTGTATAATTTATAAAGAAGATTTATTGTTATAATACCTAATATTATCTCAAAGAACTACAAAATAATAATATCAAATTCCATATCATCATCACAATGATATTTGAAATTGAAATTTTACCTCAATGTAATAAATCAACTATAATAATATAGAGAAATTAATGAGACAACATCATTTTAATGATGATGATGATGATGATGTTTAAAATCCACTAAGACCAATGTGGTCTATTGGACCTTAAGAAGGAGAATCTAATTGTAATTCTTTAGGATCTTATTTCTTTGCTCAAAAAGAAGGGAAAGAAGCGCATTGAGATCACTATAGTTGGGCTGACTTAGTAAGTCAAGAAGAATGGAAGTGTGATAGATGTTAGAGAAATGAGAGTGGATGTGAGTAAGGGTTGGACTATCTAAAAGAAAGTGATTTTCATCCTCCACTTTCTTAGTATCACAAAGCTGACAAATTATATCATCCCAGGGAGTTTTGGGAATAGACCACGGCCCGGTTTCACTTCGAAGTTCATGAAAGTTAGTTCTAATCTTAGCGATGTTCATCTTCTTCTTCGATTTGGTCAAAATAGAAAGATAATTCTGGTTCTCAAGGGTGGGGTTGATCACCTCGTTATAATATCTTAGCTTCCTTTTACCCTCCAGCACTTTATCATCCCATAACTTAATAATCCTTAAATTTAGAGGTGATAGTATTGACATTATCCTTGCTTCCCACGATGATCTCCTCATTTATCCCCAGTGGTTGAGCTAGGATTAAGCATCCTTATGCCACCCATAGCAAAGTTAGAAGCAATTTTAGGAAGCCTCTTGGATTCCATGTTGTAAAGCTTCTTCTTATACATTAGATATTTAAGCATATCCCTAATTTCAATAGGGGAGAGGCCAACTTCGATCAGGAGGATAAGATAGGGGGTATTTCCCTTGATCTTGAGGTTGTAGGCTATGAATTTCTTTTGGATAATTTCAGAATTTCTCCAAGACCCTTTGGATATACTGCAACCCCAGACTTCACAAACATATAGGACAACGAGGGTGACGAGGGTCTTAAAGAGGAACCCTTTTTTACTCCAAATACAAAGATCGATGGCCTTACAATTGTTTTCAAGTGCATGATATGCTTTCGAGCCTCCAATAATCCTTTTCACAATGTTGTAGTTCCAATTAAGCTGATAAGGGATGTCAATACCCAAATATTTATAAGAATATACCTATTCCAAGCAATTTCCATCGTAGACGAAATTTCCAAGGGTGGTATTTTTGGATTTAATTATCATAATTTTAGTCTTTTCGGTATTAATCATCATACCCATCTTGGACCAATAATCATGAAGAGTCTAAAGTTGCTTTTCCAGGTCCTCATGGCTTATAGTAAGAAGAACGATATCGTTAGTGTAGAGGAGAAGAGTGATGATAATATCAGCAAGCTCAGTTCCTTTACACCCCGCGATTTCCAAACACTCTTATAACTTATCGATGTAAATACCAAAAAGGGTAAGGGAAAGGGGACACCCTTGCTTAACCCCCGATATTGCATTTAATATCTTTATACCAGCCTTAGGTGGTTTTAATCTTGGAAACAACCGTCTCGTAGAGGCGAATCACAACAATCTTCAACTCAGCAGGAATCATGATCTCATCGAGCCTTTTCTAAAGCTTATCCTAGGGAACAATGTTAAAGGAATTTCTAAGTCCACAAAGCAACAAAATAGATCAACTTTACTTTTGCGACATTCCTTGGCAATGATCCTGAGAGTGATGAGATGGTCAATAGTCAAGTGGTATATCCTAAAACCAGCTTGCCCTTTAGCTCTTTTACCGTGGATTTCAAGCCAATGACTAATCCCTTTTCCAAAATGAGACCATAAATCTTAGCTAAGATGTGGCTAATCATAATGGTCATGTAATTAGCAGGAACAGTTTTGTCCCCATTCTTAAATATAGACACAATAAGGCTTTGCTTCAAAGGCTTAGGGAAGCCAACCTTTACAGTCAAATTGAGAAGCTTATGAAGATGAGGAATGAGGATATATCTTCCCAGCTTTAAGATCTCAACTTGGTATCCTATAATGTCTTTAGCTTTCCCTGTGGCGAGCTTATTAATCCCAGACTCAATGTCCTCAAGAGAAAATATATCTTCCTTAATAGGAGTGCTAACAATGTTATCCATGGTGTACGGGACGTCATACAACTTCTTAATATAGATGTACCACTTTTCTGAGGGAATCAAATGATTATCTTTAGATTTACGAACAAGCACATTCTGCCAAAATTATCTGGGTACAACTTTAGAGAGGTGAAGAAGATGCTCTCGTCTCTTATTAATATATGACTGCTTCTTCTCTTTAATGAGGGCTTCATATATACTAATATTTCGAAGCTTTATAGTTTCGTTAGGAGCATCACGGATAGTTTTCCAGGCACTCTTGCAATCCTTTCCATACTAAGGGTTCAAAGTTCTATTGATCTTTTATATGAAACCTCAATAGGGAACTTGTTAATGGTAGTGGAAAGGGTAGTAGTAAAATTGTAAAAAAAATTATTAATATTGTTATTATAAGTCACAAAACTTAAATATCTATTTAACTCCTTTAAGTAAGGTCTATATTATTTCGATTGAAATGAGTGTGTCTTTGGATTTCACTAGTATCTTGCATGGGGCTGGTATGCATAACTAGATTGAGGGTTAAAGACAAAGGTAGGTGGTCAGAGTCAACCTCAAAATCGTTAAGAAGCTCAAAGTTGGTAATATGGTTAAGGACATGGGTGTCTAAAACCACATAGTCCACAACGCTATTGCCCAACCCATGTAAACAAGTCATCTGGCCAGAGGAAGGCCACTTTCTAATACAATTACAAATAATCAAGTCATGGGAGTTACAGAGCTTGAGGAACTCTGTAACACCCTCCTCCCACATCTACCAAAGTAACCATGCCAACTGGGGTAAACATGCGACAAGAGGATACTATGATTTGATTCGACCTCCTATGTGACATTAAGGAAGTGGAATCGGTGGAAACATAACACACAGACATCCAACATCAGCTTCAAGTCCCTCAAGAACCAATATAACACTTTAGACAACTTGCTCTTGGGTCCTACTGAAGTTTTAACCAACTTAAGACTCAATCGCTCTCATGCTATAGGCATGAAAGCATCCAGATCCCAAATTTGCTCTCATAGACTTGCCTGCCAACTTCCAGATAATCATTTTTCCATTTTTGTGCCAGTGTCCCTAGGATTTGAGCCACTTTTTCAGGCCCATAGCCTAGGTCACAACCCATAATGGAATGATAACTTAAGAGCAGTAAAATAATAGGGAAACAAGGATGCAAAAGAAATAATTTAAACAAAACCTTAATTAGGCCGATAGGCCTTCCTATGCATCAACAATCGTCAACACTTTGATTCTGCTCCATTGGATCAGGGGAGGCACTTTCAACCGTTGATTTGAAGTGTGCTGCTTTTTCCAAATATGATTGAGTTGCTTTAGTTCTTTTCCCCATTCTTTTATATTAGTTTTGAAGATATTTTTACAGCTTTTTCCTAGCCAGTAGTTGTTGTTGCTATTCTTCTTACCCAGATTCCAACGAGATTGTCACCTTCCAGTCGAAATTATCGCAACCTACACAAGTCCTTAACAATCTTACCAAAAATGCAATGCAAAGAGCGTAACACGCGAATGAACAAATTCTAACAATTCATATTTATCCATGTACTTGAATTTGAAGTGTACTCACTGCAAGTGGACAGAGCTGAAAAAGTCTGAGATGCAGGTTCAAAAGCCTTTCTCATGACAAAGCTACTCAAAGTTTTCTTCATGCCATGTTCCTCCATAGCTCAGCAGTAAACAGTACACCTTTGCTTCGTCATTTGTATAGATATACCATGCCACGCGCCATAACAGCAGGGGCTACCTACATTACATGAAGCCATGGAACATCACCACGCAGGACGGGCAGATCGTCCAACGGAATCGGTTCGTACTCTCCACCGGACTCCATTTCTCTCTTGCAGGCTTCTGCCAATGACAAATCCTTTACAGAAGGCATGCAGCTGCATGCCCACATGCTCATATCCGGATTCAACCCAAACTTGGTATCAGAAACCACACTCATAATCATGTACACAAAATGTGGCAGACTGACAGATGCTCGGGCGGTTTTTGATCAAATGCCAACGCCGAACATATTCTCATGGAATGTGATGATCAGAGTGTATGCAAATCAATGTCAGGGCATGGTGGCACTGGAACTTTACTACCGAATGCAGCGCACAGCTATTCAACCTAACGGCTATACATTTCCTTGCATTTTGAAGGCCTGTGCTCGGCTCACCACTCTACAGCAAGGCAAGGCGATTCATGTTCATGTTCTTAAGAGTGGGTTCGAGTCGGATGTTTTTGTGAGGAGTGCTCTTGTAGCAATGTACGCAAAATGCAGTCGCCTGGATGATGCACGCCAAATGCTTGACAAAATGTCTCAACGAGATGCAGTTTCTTGGAATGCTATGATTAGAGGTTATGCTCAGAATAAACTTTGCGAGGAGGCCTTGAAGCTCTATTGGGAAATGCAATTGACAGGGGTGGAGCCGGCTAAGCATACCATCACGATCGGGCTTTCGGCTTGCGGAAGCATGAGGGATCTGCAACAGGGAAAGGATATCCATGGTTATGTAAGTGTCTGTGGGCTTGAGTCGGATATTTTTGTAGATAATGTGCTTATAGATATGTATACCAAATGTGGCAGTATAGAGGATGCTTGCCATGTCTTTGACAACATGTATCACAGGGATGTTATTTCTTGGAATTCCATGATTGTGGGTTATGTGCAGAATGAACGTTTTGACAAGGCTTTGGATCTATTTTCTGAAATGGAATTGAATTTATCTGTTTTTTTAACTTAAAGTAATTTTACGCTAAAAAGATATGTAAATTCTTATAATTATTATATTCCATGATTTTGGTGGTTCGAGGGTTTAAGCCACGCTCGTATCGTCATATTCATTGGTTTATATTTGTTTATTTTAAGTGTTGTGGTTAATTTATGGGTAGTCAATTTCAAAAGAGTGTGAGTTTATAAGAGCGTATTAGTAGTCCATATTTAGTCCATATTTAAACTCAGGGTCTTCTTATACTGCCTAATAATTCACTTGAACCAACATCTCTTGTAGAGAAATTCAACAATTCTAATTTAATAATGCTATCGGCCTCTCTTTGTACCTTTTGGGACAATTGCTAGTCATACCCCTATTAGCCATGATAGGTATTTCGTCAAACATGTCGCAAGCAAGTAATCTATAGGTGTAACCAACATAATTAAACATAAGGATCTTATACTTATCTGAGAATCACTAAGAACCATTGTTACCTCATGTCATTTGTTGCATTACCATCTATTAGACCATAGATACATTATCCATTCATTTACAAGTAAAAACATGTTGATAGAAATACATGGTTGTTGTCATAAAACACACATATAACTAGCATAATAAAAACATAAATACTCATGAAAGTACAACCTTATAGACCACATATAATCCATCAAAATGCTCATAGAAATACAAGGAGAAATAACCTTTCATTAATGATGCAAAAACCAAACCCGGAATGGGACTTCCACATTCCACCCAACCATAGAATGGTTGAGCCAAATCTCTCTTCAGCCATTCACCCTTGTGCCATATTCCGAGCATGAATGTGGGACTCAAACCAAAAGAACCAACCAGGGCATACCGAGGCTAAACCACCTCGACATCATCAATAGAAACTAGGCTTTACTGTAATCCATCCCAATCACTAGGCCAACACAATAAACATATAATAATAGACTTTACAGTGATCCCCACTCAATCACTAGGCCAAATAAGCATGGATGCCACCAGATTTCTCCACCTACACTATGAGGAATTTTCCCATCTCCTAGTCTCTCAACCTTTACTACAATCCAAACCTAGATCACTAGGCCCTACACTGAGACCCTAGTGTCTCAAGATTTTCCACAATCCACACCGAATCGCGAGGCCCTAAACCGAGACCCATTCTATAGGGTTTACCGCATATCCCAAACCCGGGATTACTAGGCCCAACGGAGAGAAAACCACCTATAGGCTTTACTGTATACCCTTCCATTCACCGACAAGGATTCCTAAGCCATCCGACGCAACACAAAATTTGGCTTTACTGCAACCCACAGTCTGGTTCAGGGGTTATTAGACCATGTGTTCTATCATTTCAGAGATCCATGACATAACAACAAAACCCATGCCATAACAAAAAAAGAACCACACGCAATACCATGCATACCAAATCTAGCAAGGAAAATACACATGCAAGTCAATACCTGTAAAGAATCATGTTGTAGTTACTTGATCTTGCTCTTCCTTGTTTGCTCCTTCCTTCCTCTTGCCTTCCTGTCTTTCTTGATCCCATGGATAACTAAAGAAAAATCTTAACACTGACTAAGAGCTTGCGAACTGATCCTCAAAAGCCTTTTTATGAATGAGGCCTCTATTTTCTTCATTTTCCATTGTTTTCCTTCAATTTCCTCCTCACATGCAATCTGTGACCTTTCACCTTCATTTTTCTCCTATTTTCCATTATTTTTATAAATAAATGCCTCGTGCCTTTCCAAAGCCTTTGTCAATGGCTTTGCCAGTTTCCTTAGCCATAAGCAACCAAATGAACACCCTCTAAGTGTTGCTTGTGGAGCCTGATTATCTTATGTATTCAAAGGTATCGCCGCATTGGACCCTAGTTCGAAATGGGGTGGCAACGCCGCCCGTAAAATTTTCACTGTAGGGGGGGTCCGGGGGCTATGACCTTTCGGGAGCACCCCCCCTGGCGAGGGGATCGGGGGCAGTGCCCTCGAAGCTAAGAATAGATGTAAAATTGCCTTGTAAAATGTTGTAATTTCATAGTCAATATGGGTCGTTCATTAGGCGGAGATTTGACGATAGAAGTTATGTTTAATTTAGGGTTTTTTGCCCTGGGAGGCAACCCCTCGCTATATATGAGGGAATTTTATTGCGTCTATGTAGATCGGTATTCTGAGTGAGGAAGAGAGAGGAGATTGAGAGCAAAGAAGGAATTACATATGATCTGCTATAGGTTGTATCTCTTCAGTTTGCTGGATAATATAAAAAGAAGGACTGGTTGTCTCTCCGTGGACATAGCCCAAACTGGGTGAACCACATATATCTGTGTCTCTCTTGTTTTATGAGTTTTCTATGTTTATATTTTTGCAATATTTTATGTGTTTCATTGCTTTGTAATATATAATTTTCTAACAACTGGTATCAGAGCCGAAGGTCTATTTGGCTGATAAACTCGCAGGAGAGAAGGGTTTGTGGTTCGAGTGGGAGCAATGGCGGAAGATGGTAGGTTTAGGGTCGAAAAATTTAACGACCAAAACTACCAGATGTTGAAGATGCATATGGAAGATTATTTGTACCAGAGAGATCTGTACCAACCATTGAGCAAAAAGACAAAGAAGCCGACGAGTATGACAGACACAGAATGGGATATTCTCGACAGAAAAGCACTTGGAACAATACGGCTGTGCCTAGCGGCGTCGGTAGCGTTTAGTATTTCAAAGGAAACAACAACAGAGAATTTAATGTCGAAATTGGCCAACTATATGAAAAACCCTCAGCCTCAAATAAGGTATTTCTTATGAAGTGTTTATTTAATATGAAGATGTCAGAAAGTGGATCTGTTGCTGATCATTTAAATGAGTTTAATACAGTTACCAGTGAGTTAAGTTCTGTAGGGGTAACTTTTTATGATGAAGTTAGGGCTCTGTTATTTTGTGCTCATTGCCAGAAAGTTGGAATGGTTTAGTTATGCCCATAATAATTCTGTCTCTGGATCTAGTATGTTAAAGTTTGATGACGTTGTCAGTGCAATCATTAGCGAGGAAATGCGACAGAAAAGCTCCGATGAGACATTAGGTAATCCTTTGACTGCAGAGACTAGGGGAAGAAAAATGGAAAGAGGAAAGAGCCCTGGATATCGTAGTAAGTCAAGAAAAGGAAAATCCAAGTCCAGATCAAGGATAGTGTGCTGGAAATGCGGGAAGAAAGGACACCTGAAGAAAGATTGCAAGTCTCGAAAGGGAAAAGAAGGAGACGCGCAACAAGAAAATAATCATGAAGCGAATGTAACAGGTGATGTGTTGCAAGATGCTTTGATTCTTTCTTTAGAACATATTATTGATGCCTGGGTGGTAGATTCAGGGGCCTCATTCCATGCCACACCTGATAGAAAACATTTTCATGATTATGTTCAAGGAGATTTTGGACATGTTCGATTGGGTGATGATAAACCCTGTAAAATCATTGGAATGGGTACAATTTTCATAAAACAACAGAATGGAAATCAATGGCTATTGAAGGAGGTAAGGCATGTTCCAGATTTGAAGAAAAATCTGATTTCAACAGGGCAGTTGGGAGGTGAAGGTTGCATAACTACTTCCATAGATAAAACCTGGAAGGTCACTAAAGGATCCTTGGTAATAGCGAAAGGAGGTAAGGTTAGTAAATTGTATTTATGGAATGGTATTTCTAATTATGTTAATTCTTTAACCTCTACAGGATAAGATACGACATTGTGGCATCATAGGCTCGGGCACATGAGTGAGAAGGGGATGCATATTCTTCACTCAACAAATTTGTTGCCAGGTTTGAAGCATGTTGATTTAAAATTATGTGAGAATTGTGTTTATGGAAAACAAAAGAGAGTCAAATTCCTCAGAGTTGGGAAAGAAAAGAAGAGCGAAAAATTAGAGCTTGTGCATATAGATGTATGGGGACCTGCTCAAGTATCATCTCTTGGTGGCTCTCGTTATAATGTTACTTTTATTGATGATGCAACCAGAAAAAGCTAGATTTATTATATTCAAAATAAACCTGATGTATTTGACACTTTCAAGAAATGGAAATTAAGCTTTGGTTGAAACTGAGACATGAAAAAGGTTGAAGTGTCTCAGATCAGACAATGGAGGTGAATATTGCAACAAATAGTTTGATAGGTATTGTTCAGAGAATGGAATTCGTAGAGAGAAGACAGTTCCAAGAACACCACAAGAAAATGGTGTGTCGGAAAGGATGAATAGGACAATCATGGAGCGTGCAAGGTGCATGAGATTGCATGCAGGAATGCCTTTGCAATTTTGGGAAAATGTTGTAGATACTCTTGTTTATCTAATAAATAGAGGGCCTTCAAGTTCATTGGATGGTGGTATTCTAGAGGAAGCATGGACAGGTAAAAAGGTAAACTATTATTTTTCAAAGACTTTTGGTTGTGAAGCCTTTGTCCACATTAATAAAGAAGATAGAACAAAGCTTGAGGCAAAATCAAAGAAATATACCTTTATTGGATATGGTGTTAATGATTTTGATTATCACTTTTATTATTATGAAAAACACAAAATCATTAGGAACAAAGATGTCATATTCAATGAAAAGGTTTTGTATAAGGATCATATGCCGGAAAAGAAATAGGAAAAAGAAAACAAAGAATACACAATGCTTGATGAGATCACAAAAAATGTGAAGGTGCCTGAAAATCATAATGATCAACATCCAAAACAACAACAACAACCACAACAGCAACAAGCACCTCAAACACCTGAAAGTGGTGTTATAAGATCTACCAGGGTAAGTATACCCCCTAAACGATACTCTCCTTCATTATATTATGTATTGTTGACTGATTCTGGTGAAACAAAATGTTATGAAGAAGCAGTGTAGGTAAAAACCAGGAAGAAGTGGGAGCAAGCCATGAAAGAAGATACAGATTGCTTAGTACATAACCAGACTTGGGACTTAGTCAGGTTGCCTGCAGGTAAAACAACATTGTAGAATAAATGTGTTTACAGGTTGAAGGAAGAATATGGAGGTAGAAAAAGGTATAAAGCTAGACTTTTGGTGGAGGGGTTTGCACAGAAAAAGTGTATAGACTTTGATGAGATATTTTCTTCTGTTGTTAAAATGACTTCAATCAGAACTATTTTAATTCTAGTAGTAACTACAGATTTTCATCTTGAGTAGTTAGATGTAAAGACAACCTTTCTCCATAGGGATTTGGAGGAAGAGATATATATGCAGCAACCACAAGGATATGAGGTAAAAGGGAAGGAGAAAATAGTGTGCAATTTGAAAAAGACCTTGTATGGCTTAAAACGGGATCCAAGGCAGTGATATCTAAAATTTGACAGGTTTATGTCGGAACAAGGTTATACTAGATGTCACTCTGATCATTGTGTTTATCTCAAAAGGAAAAATGATGGCATCTATATTATATTGTTATTGTATGTAGATGACATGCTTGTTGCAGGTTCTACCATGTAGGAAATAAATGTGCTCAAAATAAAATTGGAAGACTCATTTGCAATGAAGGATTTGGGTGCTGCAAAACAAATCCTTGGTATGAGAATAACTAGAGACAGGAAGAATCGAAAATTAACATTGTCTCAAAGTGAGTACATACAAAAGGTGTTGAAAAGACTTAATATTCAAAATGCAAAACCAGTTAGTATACCCTTGTCTATCCATTTCAAACTCAGTAAAGAGGTGTGTCCCAAGACTCAGGAAGAAATGGCTTATATGTCTAAAGTTCCATATGCATCAGTAGTTGGAAGCTTAATGTATGAAATGGTCTTCACAAGGCCTGGTATTGCACATGCAGTGTGAGTTGTAAGAAGGTACATGAAAAATCCAGGAAAATAACATTGGATAATAGTGAAGTGGATTCTTAGGTATTTGAGAGGTACCACAAATCAAGAATTATGCTTTAATGGTTCAAACATTGCTTTGCAGGGATATGTTGATGCAGATATGGAAAGTGATAGAGATAATAGGAGGAGCACCATAGGGTATGTGTTTACTCTAGGTGGAACAACTTTTAGTTGGGTTTCAAAACGGCAAATTTTTGTTGCACTCTCAATGACGGAAGCAAAGTATGTTTCTGCTATAGAGGCTAGTAAAGAAATGATTTGGTTACAAAGGTTTCTGGATGAATTTGGTAAGAAGCAGGAGTTGGGCAGGTTATACATTGACATCAAGAGTGCCATACATCTTGCAAAGAACTATGCATTTCATTCTAATACTAAACATATACAGCTCAACTTACCATTCCATATGGTTAGTGTTGGAAGATGGAGAGTTGAAGCTGGAAAAGACACACACTAGCCAAAATCCTGCAGATATGTTAACAAAAGTTTTAACCAGGGAGAAACAGATATTCTGATCGGTTTCAATTGGTCTTCAAGTATGATGATGAAGATGAGAAACATCCAAGTCCAAATTCAAGTTATTGTCCAACAAATGAAGCATTGGTGGAGTTTTTATAATTAGTCTCCAAGTGGGAGATTGTTGGGTGTGGAGCCTCATTATCTTCTTTATTCAAAGGTATCACCGCATTAGACCCTAGTTTGTAATGGGGCGGCAATGCCACCCATTATTTGTGCTTCAAGGGGGGTCCACATGGGGTGTGGCAGTGATCTTTAGGAGCCCCCCCGAGGTGAGGGATCGGGGGTAGCGCCCACGAAGCCAAAAATATATGTAAAATTGCCTTGTAAAATATTGTAATTTCATAGTCAATCTAGGCCATTCATTAGGTGGAAATATGCTGTTATAAGTTATGTTTAATTTAGGGCTTTTTTCCCTAGAAGACAACCCCTCACTATATATGATGGAATTGTATTGCGGCTATGTAGATGTGCATTCTGAGTGAGAAAGAGAGAGGATATTTTGTGAGAGCAAAGAGGGAATTACAACGGATCTGTTGTAGGTTGTATCTCTTCATTTTGTTGGATAATATAAAATGAAGGACTAGTTGTTTCTCCGTGGACATAGCCCAAATTGGGTGAACCATGTATATCTGTGTCTCTCTTGTTTTATGTGTTTATATTTCTGCAATATTTTTATGTGTCCCATTTCTCTGTAATGTATAATTTTCTAATAGCCAGAGCTCAGTGAGGGTCTTTGTGAGTTGCTCTATGGGATTCTGGGGGTTCTCAGGCACCAGGAAAATAGAGGTATGAGTGTCTATTCTCAGGTGAAGTTCTGCCACCTACTTCTTAAGAGCCACCACCTCATTGTTGCTATTATCAACTCTTTTGCTAGTATCTCTTTCTCCTCCTCCACCTGTGCAAGTTATTTGGACTACACATGCTTGATGGTTGGCATCTTAAATTTGTGTCACTTGTGATATTTGAAGAAGGGCCTCAAATGCAGCCCTATCCTCCAGATTTTCCCCTAATTTCACAATCAACTCCTTGAATTTTTCATTATGTGTGTGAAAATCTCTAGAATTAGCTCTTTCTTTCTTTAATCTTTTTTCGGTATTCTCCAACAACTTCTTTTCCTTACTTATGGTCATTTCATTTCTATTAAGTTCAATTTAAAGAATCTCTCCTAATTTCCTATGGAAGTTGATCTTATCATGTAGAGGGAAACTTTCTAAGTCTAAGGAGACATCCAGGGCCTTGAACGAGGAGCCTAATGGTAGTGACTGTGCTAGTGGGTGATGTAACGAAAATTTCATTTGATTTCTCTCCAAGTACACAACAACCAAAAGTCTAGTCTAGAATGGAACTGAATTGGAAGCCATTTTTTGCTACATATCCTCCCTTATTTTCTTGTTCCTTTCCTTAATGGCTTTTCCAACATGCTAGCTAGGTTTAGTTGTGGTTGTACTTCTAGTTGAACTCAGAATCGCTACCTCTAAGGATGATGAGGCAACAACTTGTAGTGGGTCATCCAAAGTCACCTGGAAGCTAGGTTGGTTTGGTTTTGTCTCTACCAACCTAGTCTCGATTTATTATTCTTCTTTTTCTGTCTCTTGGGTCCTGGGATTTTTTCTGGTTTGTACATCTCCCATTCCTACATCCCGTATCTCATCAACAATACTTTTCTGTGCCTTTTTGTTGGGGTCTTGACCTCCATCTCTTTGCTAATAGGCCATGAAACAAGGTTAGATTTCCATTCAAGATCATGCCTTTATTCGTGCTCATAAGTGGAAAGCTTTTATGCTTTATATTTTCTTTACAATTTCCCCATGATGATCATAATGTCAAACATCTCTTATATCAAAATTCATTTGCTTCAGGAATTCCTCAACTGCTAAGAAGGCCTGTCTGGAATTAACAATAAAAGGCCCTATAGGCTTACCAAACTTGAACATATATCCCTTCTTGGAAGGAACAAAGTGGAGCTTGTCCATATTAAGGCTTTGTCTAATGAAATTTAGGGCTAATACCCTCATAGATATGAATACATGCAAGCGATATGGAGGAAGCTTACATCCATAGACCCGAATCTTTGTGTAATCCTCAATCAGATACCACTCTCCCACCCTGGTGTCCTTTCTTAGTTGAAGAATTACTTTTTGCTGAGGGAGGATTCTTGGAGGGGACAAATTATAAATAATTTTATAAGAAATGGCCATGTAGGAGGGAATGAATTGTGAATAGTTATCATTCTCTGGTTTCCTCCTAACAACAATGTCACAATAAAAAAAAAACTTCCCCTTTTTTTTGGGCCACCAGACTGAGGCCTAGACATTCAAACTCCTCCACATGGGTGTACACAAAAAATAGAACAACAGAGAATAATACCTGAAGTATGAGCTGGTGGAAAAATGGTATAATTGGAATTTTATGGACTCGACCAAGTAAGCAAGTATGTCAAATACATGACTTGACTGCATCATCTCCCTAAGAAACCCTAGGGAGGATTTGTTGGACATATTGGCATTGTCATCTCCAAAAAGATGAGAAATCATAAACAAGATAGGTTGTACAAACTCAGAAAATATAGCCATTGGGAAACTATCAACAATGGGCAAGGACTATAAGACAAGGGATAAGACCATTTGCAGAAAAGGTTGTTGTTCAATAGCTGAGAGGGTAGTATATTTATAAAACAGGGTGGGTTTTGTGAACTGTTGGGGTTCAGGGGAGATTGGGTAAAATAAAGCCTTTTAGATTAGCTCTAGGGTCACCTCTAGGATTTTGGTTGAGTGGGGGAAACAAAGCAGTTTTTCTCTTCTATATAAGTCGCACTTAACTAAGACATGAACTCGGGGAAGTCATGTACAGAAGGGGCGATCTTATATACACCCCTTAATGGATTACACGAAGCAGTTCCTCTCCTCTGATGTGGTGGCCATACAAGTCGAACAAGAGGTATGATAGGTGATAAGAACAAAGGGGGTCTAAAATTTGAGCCTCCGTGTCCATGAGGGGTTTGACATTAGATGAGGGTTTGGGTTCTTGGGCTTTAAGGGTCTTAGAGGTTGCTTTCTTCATGTTTTAATGAGTATTCAAATAACTTTTAGGTGGAGGGGGTCAACTGATCACCTGGTAGTCCTATCAATAGTTGAAAACAACATTGGAGGGGAGTCCAGAACCAGCTAAGTAATCGAACAATGTTACAAAGCAAATGAACGGCGGGAGGAATTTTCAATGGGAAAGCAAGACAAAGATTAAAAAATTTGGAGCGGGAAGGGTTTTTATAGGTAGAGAGGGGGCAGTGGTCATTTGATGTGGTATGTCGTCATGGGGGGGTCACGTGGCATAAGGGGATTGGGTGATGACAGATGATAGGTGGACAGGAGCAGGGGCGAAGAAGTTATCGTTTACCTTTTAATTTCATCAATCGCTTGAAAATGGCACTTGAGGACTTATGACATGGGGTGTAGTCCCCACCATCCTCCAAAAAAAGAACAGGAGAACGGATATAGAGGCTACCCCCCAGAATCAATCTGGGTCGTTAGATCGACATGCCTGCCCTTTTGACTTTTCAACTCCATGGGGTAGCGCTTGTCCATCACCCATGAAATTTACGCCGTCAAAATGCTTCTGGGGCTGGTTAGGTAGAGATGGATGATGATCCACCCCTAAACATGCTCCAACTTTAAACAAAAATGCATGCCTATACTAATTTCCTCTTTTAGCCCGTTGCATTTTTGTGGTGTAGTGCAAGGACTTGCAATCCAAGGCATAACCGAGATGCGATGTGCGAAGATTTGGTTAAGGCAAAAGAGTGCACAAGCTAACAAAACATAATCAAGCGACACTTGAAATATGCATGCGAAGTGTTAGGGCGGTTGCATACATTTACAGAGGATGAGAGAGGGCGTTCATTCTTTATGAGCCGACGACAGAGGAGTTGTGATTTGTGGCATTGGTCAATGGGCCGACCAACCAAAGGAGCAAATAAAGGCATTGGTTGGAGATAAACGCAAGTCAGCCAAGGGGTGGCACAACCATGAATGGAGGCATATATATAACAAAGCATTGGAGCTTGGAAGGAGGCAATTCGAACGCACTCATCTACACATACAAGGAAAAGTGCGAGGTAAGAGGTGAAGCCACAACAAGGGAGGCGCAACTCTTATGTGCCCATCCTTGGGCAAGACCACACGGTGACACTGCACGAAGGTTGTATCGAGTGAAGGCGCGAGTGGTGACTCAGGTGGGTCGCCCGCCCGACGTGCAAAGTGAAACGTGGTGGAGGTGAATGGTGACTCGGGTAGGTCGCTCGCCTGCCGTGCGAAAGTGTGAAGGGTGACTCGGGTAGGTCACCCGCCCATCGAAACGAAGTTCGATTGAGGAGTGGTTGGAAGCTCATGTGAGGGTGCGCCTGCCCAGCTCGGGCAATGAACTTTGGTTGACACACGAAGGTGTGGCATGTTGTAAATTGGTTAAGTATGAAACTTGGTGTTTCCCAAGTATACTTGTAAAACTTTGTAACATTGTAAAGTTGAATAATATATTGGATTCGGGAAAACTCATTGTTCAGGGAGTTGCCTCTCCCTTTATACTGTGCAATTTTGTTCTTCATGTATAATTGCTGATGATAATGAATGTGTATGGGTGTTCATTGGTATAAAGGAAACATAATAATTACTTGGTTGAGGAACACAAACTAAGTAGGACAAGTGGTTAGGCATAGTCCATGAACATAAGTATTGGTGAAAAGAAAGTGTTTGGTGGTGCCGCACCTTGCCAAGTACAGTTGAAATACTACCGTAGGCCTGGGGGCATGACAGTTGGTATCAGAGCTAGTCTGAAGACTTGGTGAGAAGTCTTGCATGGAGCTGGTGCTAGTGTTTATCTAGACTTCGTAACAGATAGTTTTGAAGCTGATTCAGGGTTGAAGAAGCTTGACAGTTGATGACAGTGGAAACAAGTGCCAGGTGAAGGAAGCTGGTTTCACATACAAGTGGAATCAAAAGCTAGTTCATGTTTTGCAAAGAACTTGGAGAAGGCTAAAAGGCAAAGATAGTGGATGAACCTACGACAGGTGAATCTAGCCATAATGCAAGTGAAGTCTTCTAGTACAAAGTGTTGGAACAAATGGGTCGATGGAGTTCTAACTGGGTTTCAATGAAGGCTAAGAACATGAAGATTCGGGAAGGTTGTTCGGAACTAAGGAAGGAACTTGAAGAACTCAAAATCCAATGCGAAAGTACGATAGATGGAGAACTCAAGGAACTTGATGAGGAGATCCGACAAAGTGGTCTTAGTCTTCAAGAGCTCTTGGATGAAAGAACCTGGTTAAGGAAGAAAAGTGCCATGGTGGAAGCCGAAGTCAAGAAAATTGAGGAGGAGATAAAGAAAAAGCTTCTTGGTAATAAGATTGTTGTAATTGAGCAGGAAGAGCTCGACTACATTGATAGGCTAGGAACTCACTACCGAGACAATCCAAAGGATGTTCGGAAGCTTAGTTCTATGAAGGTAGTCAATGGACACTTGATTGGTGCACTTGAGCAGAATGCGATGAAGGACAAGCTTGAAGGGAGTCAAGCTAGACCACGATCAAGTTGCTTAGAAGAGCCAAGCAAGGAAGTAAAGTACCTTAGGAGGAATGTCAAGTTGGAGCACAAGCCAATTGACACTTCTGAGGTAGAATTATTAAAGAACATTGCTGATGTGAGACACAAGATAAAGCTGACAGAGGAGGTGATGCCTTGGAGTTGAGTTTTGTACAGGTGACCGTGAAGGGCAAGAGATTTGCAGCTTTGGTGGATACGGGAGCTACTCATAGCTTCTTAAGCAGGAAAGCAGCAAAGTATTTTGGGAAGAAAGAAAAGATGGAGAGGGAATGGAGTGCTTTCAAAGCAGTCAACTCTACCATGAAAGTTGTTACTGGTGCGATGGAAAACACTCAGGTGAGAGTGGGATCATGATTTGGAAAGTTGGACTTGAGGATTGTGGACATGGATGATCATTCTATGGTGTTGGGGCAAGATTTCATGAGGCTTGCACAAACCATACCAATGGTGGACTGGGACATTCTCTTGATCACAACTGAAAGGGAGAACTATGATGGTTCTGATGAATAGAAGGAGTTGCTTGGGGTATAGACTGAGGATGAATTCTATGACTTTGTATCCCAAAGATCCGAATGTGAAGCATGAGGATGTGGAGCAAAGAGGACTTGGGAGTATGACTCAAACAACAAAGGAAGGGAATTTGATTGACTTCGTTGCAAGAGCAAGGAGGAATAGAGTAAGCGAGAGATCAATCTCACGAACCTTGAAGCACTTGACAGAGACATCTTCTACTGATGATCTTCACAATGGAGTTGCAGAAGAAGGGAGTGCGAGTACTACTTCAGAAGCAGTGGTTGGAGAGGATTATGAAGGTAGAGATCCAGCTGGTATAGTGGATTTTTGTAGGTATGCTATGGGCATATATGACTTTCAGTTGACAAAGGACAAGCTTAGGGAGCTTGGATGTACATGTGAGGAGATTGAAGCTATGCACAGATACTTGAGGACACAACATCAATCTGATACATGGGTGGATGAGAGTTAGGGAGGAAACTTACTGGCCCTCCTTTCTCTATAGACAACCTTGGAGATGGGTTGGTGCAAGGACCTTGATTGGAAGGGGCTGCACCACCTTAGCAAGGGGCCTTGGGAGGAGGATTATTTATGATAGATTGCAGACTTGGATGCAAATGGCCAGATGTTGGGATGGAGTCTACTTGGGTGGGACATCATGGACAACTAGAGTCATGGACATCAGGTTGGAGATATGGAGCATGACAGTTATGCAGGGACATTATGCAAGTGCATGTGTAGAGGTGTCATTCATGGACATTCTATGGGGAATGTTGAAGCAAAGGATGTTGTGCAGATGCTGTTGTGACATGGAGATGTATGAGCTAGTGGAGAGGTTGTACACTCTTTCGCAACAAGGCCATGGGCTGAACATGTTGCAGATGGGATGGAGTTTCCATGGACCTGAGCATGGGAATTTGATAGATTCTTGATGAGTCCGAGATGTATCAGAAGTCAGGGAAAGACTGATGGGGACATAAGGATGTGCATTCTTGTGGTTTGGGCGTATGGTTGGATTAGCTACCCAACTAGTTTGAGTCATGAGGGGTACCAGTGTGTAGACAGATGTCCGTATCAAGTGGAGTATCTTGACAAGCAGACTATAGGATGAGGACGAGACATGATGGAGATGGTGGTTCTACATATGTTGTAGGGATGTTTGCAGTATGTGGAGGAGTTGATATCATGGATAAGACTGTTCAGATATAAAAATCTTGATAACAGGATGGTTACCAAAGTGGATGTTGTCGAGGATGACAACAACTTCAGGTGGAGGAGAATGTAAGGACCTGCGGTCCGAGGCATAACCGAGATGCGATGTGTGAATATTTTGTTAAGGAAAAAGAGCGCACGAGCTAACAAAACACAACCGAGCGACACTTGAAATATGCATGCGAAGTCTTAGGGTGGTTTCATACATTTATAGAGGATGAGCGAGGGCGTTCATTCTTGATGAGCCGATGATGGAGGAGTTGTGGTTTGGGGCGTTGGTCAATGGGCCGACCAACCAAAGGAGCAAACAATGGCGTCGGTTGGAGATAAACACAGGTCGACCAAGGGGTGGCACAACCATGCGTGGAGGCATATATATAACAAAGCGTTGGAGCTTGAAAGGAGGCAATTCGAACGCACTCATCTACGCATACAAGGAAAAGTGCTAGGTAGGAGGTGAAGCTGCAGCAAGGGAGGCATAGCTCTTATGCACCCATCCTTGGGCAAGACCACACGGTGACATCGCACAGAGGTTGAATCGAGTGAAGGTGCGAGTGGAGGTCGCCTGCCGTTCAGGTGAAGGCGCGGGTGGGTCACCCACCCAGCGTGCAAAGCGAAACATGGTGGAGGTGAACGGTGACTCGGGTAGGTCGCCCACCTACCATGCGAAAGTGTGAAGGGTGACTTAGGTAGGTCGCCTGCCCATCGAAACGAAGTTCGGTTGAGGAGCGGTTGTAGCTCGTGCGAGGGCGCGCCTGCCTAGCTCGAGCAATGAACTTTGGTTGACACACGAAGGTGTGGCATGTTGTAAAATTGGCTAAGTATGAAACTTGGTGTTTCCCAAGTATACTTGTAAAGCTTTTTAACATTGTAAAGTTGAATAATATATTGTATTCAGGCAGACTCATTTTTCAGGGAGTTGCCCCTCCCTTTATACTGTGCAATTGTGTTCTTCATGTATAATTGCTGATGATAATGAATGTGTATGGGTCTTCATTGGTATAAAGGAAACATAATAATTACTTGGTTGAGAAACACAAACTAAGTAGGACAAGTGGTTAGGCGTAGTCCATGAACATAAGTATTGGTGAAAAGAAAGTGTTCGGTGGTGCCGCACCTCGCCAAGTACGGTTGAAAGACTACCGTAAGCTTGGGGGCGTGACATGGAGGGTTCCATGGGTGCAGGCTTTAACATTAGATCATTTTTCAAGGTATCAGGGATTTACATTTGCTCCCATCACTATTTTGACTAATTTTTAAGCCAAAAGTATGGAATTCAACCTTTTAGCCTTCTTACAAAAGTGACGAAGGCAACAACATTGGCTCCCACTGGGGACAATGTATTGTATACAATGCATTGAGATCCTACAGATTAGTGTCTATTAACACCTAATCATTGGGATTGGGTGAATATATGTAGAATAGTGTAAATAGAAAATAAGGAGAGTTGGAATATGAAGAGACACTAGGAGATAAAGCCCAAGAGCCTCTCCCTCCATGTATATATCTACGATCAACCTTAATAGAAAAACACAATTCATTTGAGGAGTTACCTCCTGACCCGACATGGTATCAGAGCTCATGTCCTAGCCACTATTTTTGTATCCCGTATTTCCTTTGTAACTCCCTCCTACCCATGTTCTGCATATTTTTTCAAAAGTGTCACCTTTGTCTTGTAGTTTAAAAATTTGTTGTGTTTGTTTCCTCCTCATCAGATTTCCTTGGGTCATTTTCATTGTTTTGGAAGGCTGGAGTGAGTTGTTGCAAGTTTCTGAACTGCCTGGAGGTGTTGTGTGGTTCTTGTACAAGATTCAATTGCGTTTATGTGTGTTAAGCCTGTTTAGAAGCATGTCTATTTGATGGTTGATGAATGGTGGAATGACGATGTTATATGAAGAAAATAAAATCTGAGAAGTGCTCGAATAGTGGAAATGTTTGTATATATTGTGTTAATCACCTATTTTAATTAAAATTTTGGCCTTCATTACTGCACAACGTGACTGTGTTATTTCCTGCGGTATTGTCTCCACTCCCAGTAGTCCCACCTCAGATATATAACTCCTCCACAATTAATATCCTCAAAATTAGTGGTATCACTGCTCCTCACACTAGTTATATGGTGTAATATTATGTTGAAGCATTAGTCGTTGTCCACATTATCTGCCTCACCTCCATGTTGTCATCCTTACCTCCACACTGTCCAACATATAACACCATGCAATACTACCCTCCACCGCCCAGTCAATACCTCCCGCTTGGTCATGTCTCTCCACATACCATCATATTGTTTCTTAAAAACCACCATACCACCATTCTTTGTGCATTTACTGTGGTTGCACCATACGACCTTACTCCCATACTCTATAATATATAACACATATATTATATATCCCACATTTAATAACTCCTCTGCCATTTCATTTAAAATTCCCCATATACCCCTTCCTTATATACTCCCTCCCCATATAACCCTCCCCCATATACTCCCTCCCTCATATACTCCCTCCCCCAAATAATACCTCTGTTATATATATATATATATATTGGTTGTAGAGTACATTTTACGCAGTATACATTTTTAAAATGCATTCACTGATATCAATTTTTAGAGTAGTTCTCTCTAGAAAAAGAACTATCGTGAATGGTCAAAAGTTAAAACACACTCTCATTTCCAATGAGTTGTGGAAAGGATTTTTTGTAGGGGGAGATATTGAACCTGCAAATCCCACCTCGGATATGGAGATTTCCATTTGGGAAAATAAGAAGAACAAGGCCCATGATATGTAAATGAAGAAGTGAGTCACCATATTTCACCATTCTCAAATGCTTTTGAAGCCTTACAGAAGTTGAAGGAACTGTATAACTCAAAATCTGAACTTGAAGTTGTCTAATTGATGATTAAATTGTTCAGACTTGAATTCAAAAATGATGATCCTCTTTCTTTAGCATCATAAGTTAGATCCATTATGCATGATATAAAAAACAATGGTATTAAAATACACATTCCTCTCATAGCTTATTTCAAGGCACTATATCCCACTTATTCAAATTATCTTGAGTAATTGCAAGGAAATGGAAACCTCAAGGAGATTACATTTGACTTCCTTGAGAAGAAGTTTGTTGAGAGAGATAAGGATTTTGGGAAAAAGACAACTCCTCATTCTTCTAAAGAAGTTGTGTGTCTTGCACATAGAGAGAAGAATCCTGCACAAGATTCTTCTAGAGGAAGAGGAAGAAGGAATTTTAGAGGCAGGGGGGGCATACAGTTCCAAGGAGAAAATTCTGATCTTCACTGCATACAATGCAATAGAGATGGACAAGATGCATCCACATGTAAGTTTCCTTGGGATAGAATTGAGAAGGAAAGAAGTGAAGCCAAAGGTATAATCAATGATAAAGGGAAAGGTAAAGCACCTAAATCCGCTCATTATGTTGTGGCACATTGCAATATTGGAGTAACTGAGGACTTCTTTAATGCTTCACTTGCTTCTTGGAAAAATTATTGGTTGCTTGATTTAGGGGAAACTTGCCACATGACATTTAGAAGATATTTTTTTAATAATTTACTAATACTATTGATGGAGCAATATACTTTGCAGACAAGTCAAAAATCAAGCCATTAGAGCTTGGTACAATCAGGCTCAAACTGCCTGGTCTTCCAAACTTTCTTCTGCATGATGTTTTATATCTCCAAGAGCTAAGGAGAAACTTGTTGTTTTTGATCCACATCCACCAGCAAGGACACTCCATTCATATGTTTGATGGAAAGGTTGAGCTCAGAATAGCATCAGATCACTCACTTGTCATGATGGGGATAGAAGAAGAAAGACTTCTGAAGCTACAAGGTACCTCTCCTCGTGCACAAAACTTCTCATATAGTTCTCATTATGATGAAAGTACATTTCCATCAAGTCTTTTATGACATGCTAGATTTGGAAACTTGAATTATGACAACCTTCGTATGTTGAAGAAAAGTGGCATTACTGGTTTGCCTACAAGTCTTAGGAAACTTAAGAAATGTGATGCTTGCATCTTAGGAAATCACAACAAACAGTCTTTTCATGATCAACATTCCAGAGCACATAGAAAAATTGAACTTATTCATTCAGAATTATGTGGCCAAATGCTTGTTCCCTCTGCAAATGGAAATAAATATATGATCACATTTATTGATGACAACACCAGAATGTGTTGGGTTTATTTATTGAAGAACAAAATTGAGGCTTTTCAAACATTCAATAACTTCATGCATGGATTGAAAATGATGCACACTCTCATATTGGCTCTATTTGCACTGATAATGGAAAAGAATACACTTCAAACAAATTTGAAAACTATCTTCATCGGCATGGGATCAAACATTAAACAAGTGTGCCTTATAATCCCCAATAGAATAGAGTATCTAAAAGAATGAATAGGACAATCTTAAATGTGGTATGTTCCATGATGTTTTTCAAGAATGTAAAATTGATGTTTTGGGCTGATGTAGTTCTATGTGTTGTGTATATAAAAAATAGGTGTCCATCTAATGCTATTAGAAAAAAGACTCCTTATGAATGTGGTATGGACACATTCCTTTGGTAAAGCATCTTAGGGTCTTTGGTTCCACCTTTTATGCCTTGACACCAAAGGAACAAAGAAACAAACTTGGTGTAAGGAGTCGAAGTGTATCTTCTTGGGGTATTCAAATACCTCCAAAGCATATTGTCTCTATGATGAAGTTAATAAGAAGTTTGTAGTATATAGAGGTGATATTTATTGAATCTTCCAAGGCTGACAATGTTGTCATTAGGGGAATTTTGAGGTCTAATGTGGACCTCCTAAGGAAATTATAAAATAATAGTGGAAATAATAAAATAATATTAGATTACATCATCAAATTTTAGAGGGAAAAAGAAAAGGTTATTTTTTCAACTCGTATTTTCAACTTATCTCCCTATGGGTTAACTCAAATTTCGATCAACAACACTCGTTGGATGCAAAATTTGATTCCTCGTCTAAGGAGTACCCATGTTGCATACTTTATATGGATCATGTTACATCAAAAATAGAAATACATGAAAAACGTGATTACAATCACGTTTTTTCATGTATTTCTCATTTTTCGTGAAGCAGGGTCCATCGAAAGTATGCAACAGGGTACTCTTTGGATGATGAATTAAATTTTTCATCCAACGAGTACTCTCGCTCGAAATTTGAGTAAAACCTTAGGGAGATAAGTTGAAAATACAAGTTGAAAAAGTAGTTTTATTATTTTATTATTTTTTAATCTTTTTACTTTTTTACTCCAAAAATGGTGGATCATCCCCCATGGTTGACATCATCATATTGAATCCTATTGGTTCTTATAAAGTTTATTTTGGTTGTACATTTTTCTTAGGAGGCCCATTTTAGATCTCAAAATTCCCCTAATGTTAGTGACAACTTGATCACTTGGATAGATTCGTACATGCGAAGTATTTTCAAGAATTTGATAATGAGATTACACATCTTGAAGGGTGGATTCATATACTAGATCAATATGCGGAATCTTCTTCTGAAGAATTCTCTCCCCTGCATGAAGCTCCAACCATTCATGAAACTTTGAGTGATGTGATTGACAAAATTGGAGACTCAATCTTGATTCAACCCCAACTCAGCCAACTGAGTAGCCTGGGCCATCTCAAAAAGGTCCTCAAAAATGGCTGGCAAAGACACTTGAAAGTGTTCATCCTGATGAGGTTGGAAAGACATGAATAAAAAGTACAACCAGGAAAAATGGAGGTGATGTAGATGATTATGATTCACCTATTGATATGGATGTTTCTTATGATTTTGAACTGTATTTGTCTACATATTTTGAACCAACTTACTTCAAATAAGTTACTTCTCATGAAGAATGGAAAGAAACGATGCAAAACAGGTATGATTCTTTGATAAGGAATGGCACTTGGAAGTTGGTTGATCCTCCATTGGGAACCAAACCAATAGGCTAAAAGTGGGTTGACAAGAAGAAGTATAAAGATGATGGCTCACTTAAAAAGCACAAAGCCAGGCTTGTGGAAAAAAAATTTGCACAGAAGGAAGGGGTTGACTATGAGGAGACTTTCCCCCCAATAGCGAAATGGGCTACCATCCAAACACTCTTTGCCTTGCAAGCTTAGAACGGTTGGAAAGTCCATCAAATGGATGTAAAAACTTATTTCTTGAATGAAGATCTGACAAAGAATTTTTTTATGTCCTAGCTAGAAGGATTTATTGTGAAGGGTCAAGAACATAAGATATGCAAGCTTGTAAAATGCTTGTATGGCCTCAAGAAAGCCCCATAAGCCTCATATGAGAAGTTAACAAAGCATATTTTGAAACTCAACTTCAAACATTATGATCTTGATGATGCAACTTTGTTTGTCAAGAAAGTTGGAAAAATAATTGTATATCTTGTGGTGTATGTAGATGATATTTTTATGACAAGGAACAATGAGAGATATATTGCATCCATAAAGAAGGAATTGAAGAAATATTTTGAAATGACAAACTTGGGGTATGTTCACTACTATCTTGGTATTGAAGTAACTCAACATCCAAAGTTTATATTCCTCTCTCAAAAGAAGTACATTGGATATTTGTTGAACAAGTTTGGCATGGGTGAGTGTAATCCTTTGAATACTCCAATGGAAAAGAACTTAAAGCTCGCATCCACTGAAGGATAATAATTTGAGGACGAAACAAAGTATAGACCGCTTGTAGGAAGTCTCAACTACCTGACTACTACCAGGCCAAACGTTTCATTTTTTGTTGGAATCCTCGCCAGGTTTATGCAAAATCCTTGTGAGGGACATTAGTTTGCTACAAAAAAAGTTCTAAAGTACTTGAAGGGAACTCAAGACTTTGTAATTAAGTATACACAGGTGGGCGACTTCGGCTTGGTTGGATACTCAGATTCAAGCTTTGATGGAGATAAAGAAACTGGGGTATCTACTTCAAGTTATGATATGAGTCTTGGATCGGGAGTTGTCTCTTGGAGGTCATACAAACAATAAGTTCTAGAATATTCCACGACAGAGGTAGAATATGTGGCAGCAACTGAAGAACAAGTGAAATTGTCTGATTTAGGAAAATTATGGAATATTTGTAGGTGAAACAAGTGCATTCAACTCCTCTCATGAATGGCAACACTTTGCAATAAAGTTGGCCAAGAAACCAAATTTCCATGATCGAATGAAGCACATCAATACAAAATACCATCTGATTCAACATCATGTTGAGGCAAAGATAATCCATCTATTCCATTTTTCCAAAAATGAGTAGATTGAAGACATCTTCACCAAATCACTTGGAAGAGAAAAGTTTGAAAGATTCAGAACCATGCTTGGACTCACCAACATCCCTTCAGATTGGGGGGGGGGGGGGGGGGGGGGGTGGGGGATAATGTTGACACCTAATCATTAGGATTGGTGAATATGTGTAAAATAGTGTAAATAGAAAATAAGGAGAGTGGGATATGGAGATACACTGGGAGATGAAGCCCAAGAGTCTCTCCGTCCACGTATATATCTATGATCAATGTTAATGGAAAAACATAATTCATTTGAGTAGTTACCTCCTGGTCCGACAGTTTCTTACTCCTTGGGCTCGAAGTCATTTTATTTAAAACTTCATAAAACAAAATAGCATTAACAAAAACACAAAAAAGTGCTAGTATTTATAATGGCTCACCAATATTTACAGTTGATGACAATGGAGCTCTTCAATTCTAGAAATAAAGCTTGAGAAACTACCGATTCATAGGCAGTCCAATAATTTGACCATCTATACTTTCCAGCAAGAAAGTGTTGTTCCCTTTTGCTTCAACAATCTTGAAAGGTATGAACCATAGAGGATCAAACTTTCCATGTTTTCCTTTATATTCCCTTCTCACATCCCACTTAATTACTGGGTCTCCTGGTTGCAAGGATCTATCCTTTGTTTTTTTGTCAAAAAGGAATTCATCCTCTCTTGATAATTAAGCAAATCTTGGTTTACATGTTCCCTGTTTTCCTGAAGCTCTACCAATTGAATATGTATCCTTCTGGTTAATGCATTTGGCTCCTCCTTAACATCTTGTAGGATATTAGCTACAAGAATTGCTAATTGTATAGGAGAAATTGCAGCTTTCCCATACACTAATTCAAAAGGATATTTTCCAGTGGACCTCTTGGTGGTAACCATGCTGGCCCATAGGGAAAACTTCAGTTGTGAATCCCAGTTCTTCTGATTTTTTGCTATTATCTTCTTCATAATCCTTACTAGGGTTTTATTAGAGGATTCATCCAATTCATTTCCCTATGGGTAATAGGTAGTGGAATGGCCTACTATAATGTTGTACCTTTGGAAAAAATCAATAAATTTGGCTGGATTAAACACCCGAGCATTGTTAGTGACAATTTTCTTTAGGTAGTTGAACCTGGAAATAATTTTTCCTCCAAAACCTTGATGACCACTGCATCAGTTTCATTTCTGGTTGGGTAGCTTCCACCCACTTAGTGAAGTAATCAGTGACTATGAGTGTCCACTTGTGTTGGACACTGGAAGGTGGATCTATTTCTCCAATGAAGTCTAACCTCCATTGCCTAAAGGGTTCTTCTACAAATACAGGGATTAAAGAAAGGGGTTCCAACCTCTGGTTTTCTACAAATATTTGACATTTCTCACAGGCCCAAACATAGTCATGCACCTCACCAAATCACTTAAGCCAATAAAATCTTGCCTTGAGAATTTTATGGGTTGTAGCTCTCCAAATATAATGTCCTCCACAGATGCAAGTATGGAATTCATCAATCACTTTATGGATATCTTATTCAACTAGACATAAGAGAAAATCCCTACTCGGTCTTTCCAATACAGTTCGTCATTTGAGATTACAAATTTATGGGCTCGCAACCTCAAATCCTTGTATTTAACTTTATCAAAGTTGATTGGACTCCTTAGAAAAGGTAAATAATTAATTATATGTTTATACCAATGGGACACAATGTATCTCATTTGTATTTTTTGAGTTGAGGTCTCAATTATTTGTTGTTCCTCCTCTTTTCCACTTCCTCCATCCTTTCCTATCAGTAAATTTATGCCCAAAGCTTGGAAATCTACATCAAACATAATTTTAGCCAGTGCCAACCTTTGATAAACTTGGTGGGTTTGATATCCATGTCATATTCATGTATTTTAGAAATCCAACTATCTCTTTTCCTTCATTGTTCCCCTGCACAATGATATCTTCTACTGCAGCTATAGGAACATAGGCTGTTATGCTTGATTGTAGGACAGATTCTGAAAGATTTCAGGGCTTTGACTAAGGCGTAGGCTTGCTTCTCCAAAATATTATATTTTAGCTCATAATTTCATAACACTTGGCTGAAGAATGTGATTGGTTTCTCATGTCCTTCATCATTGTTTTGCAACAAGACAACAACAACTGTGTGGGGAGAAGAAAAAGAAAAGATGAAAAATGGTTTTTGGTAATCTAGGATGACTAGTACTGGGGATTCTGCAAAAGCCTTTTGATTCTAGAAAATGATCCCCAAGCTTCTACTGCCCACTTTACTTCCCTATATTTTCTTAACATCTTTGTGATTTCTTTAACTATTTTAGCATAATTGGGTTATAAAACTTCTTTAAAAGTTGATTCCACCCAAGAAGACTTGGATTTCGTTCTTATTTCTTGGTAATGGAATGTTATTAATGGTCTCCACCCTTCTAGGATCAATTTTTACTCTCTCCCTTGCCACAATGTGGCACAATAGTTTTCCTTTACTTAGAGAAAAATAATATTTCTTTGGGTTTAAAGCAAGACCATACCTTCTACATTTTTTAGAAGTGAGCTACAAGTGCTTAATGTCCTCTTCATCTGTTTCTGAGAAAATAGTGATGTCATCCAAGTAAATTACTACAACAAATTTTTCTTGTTCTCCAACAAATGTTATATCCATAGCTCTATGAAAATTGGCTCCTACATTTATGAGGTTGAAAGGCATTCTGGCATACATAAACGTTCCCTAGGGTGTAGTGAAAGTGGCATTCTTCTAATCTTATGGGTGCACAGTGACTTGGTTGTATCCAAAGAAGCCATCCATCATGGCCATTTGAGTAGACCCTACCACCTTATGCAAAATGTAGTCCATCTTAGGCAAAGGGTAATTATCTTTTAGTGAGGCCTTGTTTAGATTCTTGAAGTCAACACATAACCTTATTTCTCCATTCTTCTTCCTAACATGGACTAAATTTGCTACCCAATCTGAATACCTCAAAGGTACAATATTTTTGGCCTGTATCAACTTCATCACCTCCTTAATTGATGGGAGTAACAGAGGGATAATTTACCTGAGATTTTGTTTATATGGCTTCACCCCACTCTTCAAAATAATTTTGTGTTGAATGATAGTAGTGTGAAACATTTTCAAGTCATCATATGACAAAGAAAACACATCGATATACTACTTGAAAATATCCACATACCTCTTCTTGTATTATTTAGTAAATCCTTTGGCCAACTTTATTACCCTAGGGTATTTTTTTGTACCAATGTTACAGTCTTCCATCTATTCTTACAACCCTTGCTCAATTGGCTTAATAGCCACATCATTTGCATTAAAAAATCTTTCCAATGGGACTAAACCCCTAGGGATGGTGATCCCCTTCAATTATAAAATCATGTGTCCAACAATAATTTCTGCCCAACTGACTTGTTGTTCATCTATTACCTCCTCATCCTCCTGGTCAATCACTGAGCTCAAAAGCTCTCCAATAACCTCCATGAAGCATTTAATTTGTTCCTCATCTTCAAACACCTACCAATACTTAGCATTGTCTAGTATTGAAGGCCTATATTTGAATTCAACTTCATATCTAGGTAAGGGGTTTTGAGGAGGCTTGAAGTTACTAGAAGCTACAATCAAGGAATCAACCATCCAATTTCTATATTTAGGCAAAAATTAGATATTAAAGACTCAGAAAAAATTATCAATCAGATCCCATACCTCATTTTGGTAATCCTTTCATCCTGGATGTTTAGCTTAGCATTTATTTCTTATTTGCTTCACCACCATATTTGAATCTCCAAACACTGCTAAGCACCCAATATTGAGACTTCTGACAACTTGCAACCCTAACAAAAAAGCCTCGTATTCAACAAAATTATTAGCGGCTTCGAACTCTAGCTTGAAAGAAAGAGGAATTGGGTTGCCTTCTTGAGACACTAACATCACACCTACTCCATTTATTTCCCTGGAATAGGAACCATCAAAGTATAACTTCCATACTTTACTACACTCTCGTGATTGTTTATTTATATGGACAGAACATTCCACCTGTGTTTCATCCATGATTTGATCATCTTCCTCTAACAACAAACAAGATAAATCATTCTCTTTACCATACACAAGAGCATTATTTGAAAAATCAGTCATTGTAACTATCTTTACAAATCTCCATTTTCTATACAGTCGCCATTCCTCTCCACCGAGCACAGGAATGGTGGCATATGTCAAATCCAATTTGATAGATGGCCCAATTTTCGATCCCTGCTACCTGGAAAAAAGCATGCCAAACCTTGTAGGGATGTCATCAACCACAATATCCATTACAACACTTTTAAAACAAATCTAGGCCAAATTGACCACTAGGTCTTTAATAGTCCATAGGCATTTTACTCTCTTAGAGTCAAACGTGTAGGTTTTAACCCTGTACAAAATTACCTACATACGAATTCTAAAAACATAAAATAAACAATGGTGAGAGCATAAAACATAAAATAGATACACAAAGATTTTCCCTTGGATCCCAAGACTCGGACTTCCATATTGATTTTTCATTATACTTCTTTCAATGTTACAACACATATATATACATGCTGAAACATTCATAAAACCCCAATCCATTAACCCTGGATTAAAACATAACCATAGTTCCCTTGACCAGATCTACAAAACACCATGGGCAGAAAACCATGATGCCCAAAACCATGAGCGAAACCCATGCACAAAACCATAGGTAGGTCTACCCACCTAATATAGAGTCCAAAAAAAAAAACCGAGGGTGTTGCCCTGGACCCCGTAGAGGGGGGATACCACCCCCCTCAAGTCCCGCGATAGGGGGGATGCATCCCCCCTTGTGATCCCCTCGCTATGCATGGCACATCGAAGGGGAGGCTAACCACCCCCCATATAACCCCTCGACTTCGCGTGTGGGGCTAGTCATGGAAAGAATATAATGTATGCCCAACATTCTCCCGCTCGTTGTTTTATTTTCCACATAGGGGTTCACAAGAGAGCTTAGTCATTGGTCCAACCCTGCAACACCCTTTGTTTCTCTGCACCAAGAAAAATTATCAGTGCTCACAGACTTCATTAATGCATCTGCATTATTCTTCAAAGTGTCCACCTTTACCAACAACACCTTTTGTTCCTCAACCATATCTCTCACAAAGTGATATTGAACATCAATGTGCTTTGTCTTTTAATGATAATCAGTGTTCTTTGCCAAGAAAATTTCACTTTGGATGTCATAGTCTATCCTCATAGCTCGTTGTACGAATCCCATACTTGAACACAATCTCTACAATCAAACTACTTCCTTGCTTGCATGAGTGGCTACCATGTATTCTGCCTCTGTAGTTGAAAGTACCACTACAGAATATCTCTTACTCATCCAACTGATTGCACCTCCAAATAGGTTAAACACATACCCACTTCTAGATCTTCTCTGATCCAAATCTCTAGCCCAAACTACATCAACAAAGCCATGAATGCCCAAAACTCTGCCCAATCGTGTACTTCCTTGGTAGCATAGACCATAATCGCTAATGCCATGCAAATACCTAAAAACCCACTTGACTATTGTCCAATACTCCTTCCCTGGTTTTGACATAAACATGCTTAATACTCCCACTACATGTGAAATGTATGGTCTAGTACAAACCATTGCATACCTCAGGCTACCGACTGCACTTGTGTATGGAACACGAGACATGCCCTCTTCCTCTTCTTGCATCTTGGGACATTATTCAATAGATAAATTTACACCTATAGGAATAGGAACCTTCACCGGTTTACTATCCTAAATATTAAACCTCTACAGTATTGTCTCGACATACTTCCTCTAGTTTAACCAGAACTTCCTTTGCCTGATCTCGTTTAATTTCCATGCCCAAAATATAGTTTGCAGCACCAATATACTTCATGTCGAATTTGGAGGACAATTGGGTCTTCAAATCCTGGATAATTTCTTTTTCATTTCCAACCAGCAACATATCATCCACATACAAGACCAAATAAATAACATGATCACCAATTAAATTAAAATACACGTAGTGATCCGCTTTTCTTTTGGTGAAGCCAAGTCCCCATATAAATGTATCAAATTTCTGATACCACATCCTTGGTGATTTTTTTAACCCATACAAAGACTTTTTTTAATCTACATACTAGTTCTTTCTTACCCTTCACCGCAAAGCCTTCAGGTTGCTTCATGCAGATCTCTTCTCCTAGATCCTAGTGAAGAAATGTTGTCTTCACATCCATCTAATCTACCTCAAAATCAAAAGCAGCAACAACAGATAAAAATAATCTAATAGAAGCTACCTTAGCAACAGGAGAAAAAATATCACCAAAATCAATTCCTGACACCTGGGAATAGCCTTTTGCTACCAACCGAGCTTTGTATTCCTTCACCTTTCCTTCTGCATTCATCTCTTTCTTAAAAACCCATTTGCTTCCAAAGGGTTTCCTTCTAGCTAGAAACTCCACTAGATCGCAAGCCTCTTTTTTATCCAAAGAGGCTATTTCATCAACCATGGCCTCTTTCCAGGGTTTTCCATCTTCTGAATCTACTGCCTCCTTGGCAGTTCTGGGATCATCATTAGTAATAGATAAATAAAGATTTGAATAGAAAGCATATGGACTATACCTTTTTAGCTGCCTTCTTTCTCAAACTGATCTTCTCACAACTGGAGTTTGTGGCTCTTCATCTTCTAATTCCTCTTCTCTTGTAGAGTCTGATTCTTCTTCCTTTAGCTCAAACTTTATCTTCTCAGGTTAATTTGGTAGGAATTCATGTTTAATAACATATTCCATCTCTCTAAACACCACATCGCGGTTGTACACAACCTTCCTTGTTTTTGGGTTCCAAAGCTTATAACCTTTTAAACCATCCTTATACCTAGTAAAGATGCACCTTTTAGATTTACTATCCAATTTGGTTATTTTCTCCCTTGGAACATGTACACATGCATCACAACCAAGTACCCTGAGATGTGAAAGAGAGGGTTTCTTACCAGTCTATACCTCATGTGGAGAATTATCCTCCAATGTTAATGAAGGTGATCTATTAACCAAGTAATATGAAGTCTCCACCACCTCTGGCCAGAATTCGTGTCCTAACCTAACACGACTAAGCATGCTTCTTGCATTTTCCATCAACGTCATGTTCATTCTTTCTGCAACTCCATTTTTTTGAGGTGTGTATGGAGTATTCTTCTACTGTGCTATACCACACTTCTTACAAAAATCTTCAAATTCCTTCTTTCATAACTCTCCACCATTATATGTCCTCAACACCTTTATCTTCTTCTCTATCTAGTTTTCCACCAAAGCCTTAAATTCTATAAACATGTCAAAGAATTCATATTTCTCCTTGAAGAAATATATCCATGTATTCCCTAAGAAGTCATCTATAAATGATACATAGTACACAAACTTACCCAGTGATGGAATAGACAAAGGTCCAAACAAATCACTATGCACAAGCTTTATTATCCATTCAACCCTCTTAGCACTAGAGGGGAAACTCACTCAATATTGCTTCCCATATACACAATGTTCACAGAAATCAAAATCCAGAGAGAAATTATACATACCTTCTACCATACCATTACCATGAAGTATTTTAAGGCGCTTATCTCCAATACTTCTAAGACTTTGATACCATAGCATGGTCTTTTCTTTACAGAACGCAGGGCTTTCTGCTCCACTTTCAAGAACCACAGAATTGTTGCACCCATCAATAACAATTCTACCCAAAAGCTTGTACAGATTTCCAATCTAAACTCCTCACATCAATACCAGTGCTCCCTGAACCATCTTGCAGGTATCTTTCTCGAACAATGTTTTTACACCTACATCATCCATCTTTCTCACAGAAATCAGATTTCTAGCCAATGCAGGAATAATGTTGACACCTAATCAATAGGATTCGATAAATATGTGTAAAATAGTGTAAATATAAAATAAGGAGAGTTGGAATATGGAGATACACTGGGAGATGAAGCCCAAGAGTCTCTCCCTCCATGTATATATCTATGATCAGCGTTAATGGAAAAACATAATTCATTTGAGTAGTTACCTCCTGGTCCGACAGTTTCTTACTCCTTGGGCCCGAAGTCATTTTATTTAAAACTTCATAAAACAAAATAGCATTAACAAAAACACAAAACAATGCTAGTATTTATAATGGCTCACCAATATTTACAGTTGATGAAAATGGAGCTCTTCAATTATAGAAATAAAGCTTGAGAAACTACCGATTCATAGGCAGTCCAATAATTTGACCATCTATACTTTCCAGCAAGAAAGTGTTGTTCCCTTTTGCTTCAGCAATCTTGAAAGGTATGAACCATAGAGGATCAAACTTGCCATGTTTTCCTTTATATTCCCTTCTGACATCCCACTTAATTACTGGGTCTCCTGGTTGCAAGGATCTATCCTTTGTTTTTCTGTCAAAAAGGGAATTCATCCTCTCCTAATAATTAAGCAAATCTTGGTTTACATGTTCCCTGTTTTCCTGAAGCTCTACCAATTGAATATGTATCCTCCTGGTTAATGCATTTGGCTCCTCCTTAACATCTTTTAGGATATTAGCTATAAGAATGGCTAATTGTATAGGAGAAAATACAGCTTTCCCATACACTAATTCCAAAGGAGACTTTCCAGTGGACCTCTTAGTGGTAACCATGCTGGCCCATAGGGAAAACTTCAGTTGTGAATCCCAGTTCTTCTGATTTTTTGCTATTATCTTCTTCATAATCCTTACTAGGGTTTTATTAAAGGATTCATCCAATTCATTTCCCTATGGGTAATAGGTAGTGGAATGGCCTACTATAATGTTGTACCTTTGGAAAAAATCAATAAATTTGGCTGGATTAAACACCCGAGCATTGCTAGTGACAATTTTCTTTGGGTAGTTGAACCTGGAAAGGGTTTTTCCTCCAAAAACTTGATGACCACTGCATCAGTTGCATTTCTAGTTGGGTAGCTTCCACCCACTTAGTGAAGTAATCAGTGACTATGAGTGTCCACTTGTGTTGGACACTGGAAGGTGGATCTATTTCTCCAATGAAGTCTAACCTCCATTGCCTAAATGGTTCTTCTACAAATACAGGGATTAAAGGAAGGGGTTCCAACCTCTATTTTTCTACAAATATTTGACATTTCTCACAAGCCCGAACATAGTCATGCACCTCACCAAACCACTTAGGCCAATAAAATCTTGCCTTGAGAATTTTATGGGTTGTAGCTCTCCAAATATAATGTCCTCCACAGATGCAAGTATGGAATTCATCAATCACTTTATGTATATCTTATTCAACTAGACATAAGATAAAATCCCTACTCGGTCTTTCCAATACAGTTCGTCATTTGAGATTACAAATTTATGGGCTTGCAACCTCAAAGCCTTGTATTTAACTTTATCAAAGTTGATTGGACTCCTTAGAAAAGGTAAATAATTAATTATATATTTATACCAATGGGACACAATGTATCTCATTTGTATTTTTTGAGTTGAGGTTTCAATTCTTTGTTGTTCCTCCTCTTTTCCACTTCCTCCATCCTTTCCTATCAGTAAATTTATGCCCAAAGCTTGGAAATTTGCATCAAACATAATTTTATCCAACGCCAACCCTTTGATAAACTTGGTGGGTTTGATATCCATGTCATATTCATGTATTTTAGAAATCCAACTATCTCTTTTCCTTCATTGTCCCCCTGCACTATGATATCTTTTACTGCAACTATAGGAACATAGATTGTTATACTTGATTGTAGGACATATTCTGAAAGATTTCATAGCTTTGACTAAGGTGTAGGCTTGCTTCAAAATATTATATTTTAGCTTATAATTTCATAACACTTGGTTGAAGAATGTGATTGGTTTCTCATGTCCTTCATCATTTTTTTGCAACAAGACAACAACCACCGTGTGGGGAGAAGAAAAAGAAAAGATGAAAAATGGTTTTTGGTAATCTGGGATGACTAGTACTGGGGATTATGCAAAAGCCTTTTGATTCTGGAAAATGATCCCCAAGCTTCTACTATCCACTTTACTTCCCTATATTTTCTTAACATCTTTGTGATTTCTTTAACTATTTTAGCATAATTGGGTTATAAACCTTCTTTAAAAGTTGATTCCACCCAAGAAGACTTGGATTTCGTTCTTATTTCTTGGTAATGGAATGTTATTAATGGTCTCCACCCTTCTAGGATCAATCTTTGCTCTCTCCTTTACCACAATGTGGCACAATAGTTTTCCTTCACTTAGAGAAAAATAATATTTCTTTGGGTTTAAAGAAAGACCATACCTTCTACATTTTTTAGAAGTGAGCTACAAGTGCTTAATGTGCTCTTCATCTGTTTCTGAGAAAATAGTGATGTCATCCAAGTAAATTACTACAACAAAATTTTCTTGTTCTCCAACAAATGTTATATCCATAGCTCTATGAAAATTGGCTCCTACGTTTATGAGGTTGAAAGGCATTCTGGCATACATAAACATTCCCTAGGGTGTAGTGAAAGTGGCATTCTTCTAATCTTATGGGTGCACAGTGACTTGGTTGTATCCAAAGAAGCCATCCATCATGGACATTCGAGTAGACCCTACCACCTTCTGCAAAATGTAGTCCATCTTAGGCAAAGGGTAATTATCTTTTAGTGAGGCCTTGTTTAGATTCTTGAAGTCAATGCATAACCTTATTTCTCCATTCTTCTTCCTAACATGGACTAAATTTGCTACCCAATCTGAATACCTCAAAGTTACGATATTTTTGGCCTGTAGCAACTTCATCACCTCTTTCTTAATTGATGGGAGTAATAGAGGGATAATTTACCTGAGATTTTGTTTATATGGCTTCACCCCACTCTTCAAAGGAATTTTTTGTTGAATGATATTAGTGTGAAACATTTTCAAGTCATCATATGACAAAGAAAACACATCGATATACTACTTGAAAATATCCACATACCTCTTCTTGTATTATTTAGTAAATCCTTTGGCCAACTTTATTACCCTAGGCTATTGTTCTGTACCAATGTTACAGTCTTCCATCTATTCTTACAACCCTTGTTGAATTGGCTTAATAGCCACATCATTTGCGTTAAATTTTTTTTCCAATGGGACCAAACCCCTAGGGATGGTGTTCCTCTTCAATTATAAAATCATGTGTCCAACAATAATTTCTCCCCAACTGACTTGTTGTTCATCTATTACCTCCTCATCCTCCTGGTCAATCACTGAGTTCAAAAACTCTCCAATAACCTCCATGAAGCATTTAATTTGTTCCTCATCTTCAAACACCTACCAATACTTAGCATTGTCTAGTATTGAAGGTCTATATTTGAATTCAACTTCATATATGGGCAAGGGGTTTTGAGGAGGCTTGAAGTTACTAGAAGCTACAATCAAGGAATCAACCATCCAATTTCTATATTTAGGCAAAAATTAGATATTAAAGACTCAAAAAAAATTATCAATCAGATCCCATACCTCATTTTGGTAATCCTTTCACCTGGATGTTTAGCTTAGCATTTATTTCTTATTTGCTTCACCACCAGATCTGAATCTCCAAACACTGCTAAGCACCCGATATTGAGACTTCTGGCAACTTGCAACCCTAACAAAAAATCCACATATTCAACAAAATTATTAGTGGCTTCAAACTCTAGCTTGAAAGAAAGAGGAATTGGGTTGCCTTCTTGAGACACTAACATCACACCTACTCCATTTCTTTCCCTGAAATAGGAACCATCAAAGTATAACTTCCATACTTTACTACACTCTAGTGATTGTTTATTTATATGGACAGAACATTCCACCTATGTTTCATCCATGATTTGATCATCTTCCTCTAACAACAAACAAGAGAAATCCTTCTCTTTACCATACACAGGAGCATTATTTGAAAAATTAGTCATTGTAACTATCTTTACAAATCTCCATTCTCTATACAGTCTCCATTCCTCTCCACCGAGCACAGGAATGGTGGCATATGTCAAATCCAATTTGATAGATGGCCCAATTTTCGATCCCCGCTACCTCGAAAAAAGCATGCCAAACCTTGCAGGGTTGTCATCAACCACAATATCCATTACAACACTTTTAACACGAATCTAGGCCAAATTGACCACTAGGTCTTTAATCATCCATAGGAATTTTACTCTCTTAGAGTCAAACGTGTAGGTTTTAACCCTGTACAAAATTACCTACATACGAATTCTAAAAGCATAAAATAAACAATGGTGAGAGCATAAAACATAAAATAGATACACAGAGATTTTCCCTTGGATCCCAAGACTCGGACTTCCATATTGATTTTTCATTATACTTCTTTCAATGTTACAACACATATATATACATACTGAAACATTCATAAAACCCCAATCCATTAACCGTGGATTAAAACATAACCATAGTTCCCTTGACCAAATCTACAAAATACCATGGGAAGAAAACCATGATGCCCAAAACCATGTGTGAAACCCATACACAAAACCATAGGTAGGTCTGCCCACCTAATATAGAGTCCAAAAAAAAAACCGAGGGTGTGGCCCTGGACCCCGTAGAGGGGGGATACCACCCCCCTCAAGCCCCGCGATAGGGGGGGATGCCTCCCCCCTTGTGAGCCCCCCGCTATGCATGGCGCAACGAAGGGGAGGCTAACCACCCCCCATATAACCCCTCGACTTCGTGTGTGGGTCTAGTCATGGAAAGAATATAACGCATGCCCAACATTCTCCCACTTGTTGTTTTATTTTCCACATAGGGGTTCACAAGAGAGCTTAGTCATTGGTCCAGCCCTACAACACCCATTGTTTCTCTGCACCAAGAAAAATTCTCAGTGCTCACAGACTTCGTTAATGCATCTGCATTATTCTTCAAAGTGTCCACCTTTACCAACAACACCTTTTTGTCCTCAACCATATCTCTCACAAAGTGATATTGAACATCAATGTGCTTTGTATTTTAATGATAATCAGTGTTCTTTGCCAAGAAAATTTCACTTTGGATGTCATAGTTTATCCTTATAGCTCATTGTACGAACGCCATAGTTGAACACAATATCTACAATCAAACTACTTCCTTGCTTGCATGAGTGGCTAACATATATTTTGCCTCTGTAGTTGAAAGTACCACTACAGACTATCTCTTACTCATCCAACTGATTGCACCTCCAAATTGGTTAAACACATACCCACTTGTAGATCTTCTCTGATCCAAATCTCTAGCCCAAACTACATCAACAAAGACACAAATGTCCAAAACTCTGCCCAATCCTGTACTTCCTTGGTAGCATAGACCATAATCACTAATGCCATGCAAATACCTAAAAACCCGCTTGACTATTGTCCAATACTCCTTCCATGGTTTTGACATAAACATGCTTAATACTCCCACTAGATCTGAAATGTATGGTCTAGTACAAACCATTGCATACATCAGGCTACCGACTACACTTGTGTATGGAACACGAGACATGCCCTCTTCCTCCTCTTGTGTCTTGGGACATTATTCAATAGATAAATTTGCACCTATAGGAATAGGAACCTTCACCGGTTTACTATCCTAAATATTAAACCTCTACAGTATTGTCTCGACATACTTCCTCTGGTTTAACCAGAGCTTCCTTTGCCTGATCTCATTTAATTTCCATGCCCAAAATATAGTTTGCAGCACCAATATCCTTCATGTCGAATTTGGAGGACAATTGGGTCTTCAAATCCTAGATAATTTCTTTCTCATTTTCAACCAGCAACATATCATCCACATACAAGACCAAATAAATAACATGGTCACCAATTAAATTAAAATACGCGTAGTGATCCGCTTTTCTTTTGGTGAAGCCAAGTCCCCATATAAGTGTATCAAATTTCTGACACCACATCCTTGGCGATTTTTTTAACCCATACAAAGACTTTTTTTAATCTACATACTAGTTCTTTCTTACCCTTCACCGCAAAGCCTTCAGGTTGCTTCATGCAGATCTCTTCTCCTATATCCCAGTGAAGAAGTGTTGTCTTCACATCCATCTAATCTACCTCAAAATCAAAAGAAGCAACAACAGATAAAAATAATCTAATAGAAGCTACCTTAGCAACAGGAGAAAAATATCACCAAAATCAATTCCTGACACCTGGGAATAGCCTTTTGCTACCAACTGAGCTTTGTATTCCTTCACCTTGCCTTCTGCATTCATCTCTTTTGTTGGGTATACGACCAAAGTCCCACATTGACTAGAAGTGGGGAGGATCATGGGTATATAAGGATGGACAAATATCTCCATTGGTATGAGGCCTTTTGGGGGTAAAGAACAAAAACAAATCCATGAGGGCTTAGGCCCAAAGTGGACAATATCATACCATTGTGGAGATATGTGGTGTCCAGAGTCCTTACAAGTGGTATCAGAGCCAAGTTCTGAAGTTAGCCAAGTGGATGAATCCTCGGAATGCTAAACGAAGGTGGTGGACCTCGGTAATATCACGATGGGATCTGTGGATGAGCTCAGTTAGACAGGCGGTGTGCTCCAGATTCTTCATGGATGTGTCCTGGTCCCAACACGGTGAAGAGGAGAACCTGGGATAGAGCAAGCTCTCGAGGCAAGGTGGTGCTCCATGTTGGAGTAGAGAATCCTAGTTGGTAGAGAGTGGACGGATGGATAATCGTTTGAGGGGAGGCTCGATGGTCCTTTGTTCGAGGGGAGGATTGTTGGGTATACGACCAAAGTCCCACATTGACTAGAAGTGGGGAGGATCATGGGTATATAAGGATGGACAAATATCTCCATTGGTATGAGGCCTTTTGGGGTAAGTCCAAAAGTAAATCCATGAGGGCTTAGGCCCAAAGTGGACAATATCATACCATTGTGGAGATATGTGGTGTCCAGAGTCCTTACAAGTGGTATCAGAGCCATGCCCGAAGTTAGCCAAGTGGATGAATCCTTGAGGTATTGTCGATGAAGTGGTGGCCCGGTAATATCACGATGGGATCCGTGGATGAGCTCGGTTAGACAGGCGGTGTGCTCCAGATTCTTCATGAACGTGTCCTGGTCCCAACACGGTGAAGAGGAGTTGACCTGGGATAGAGCAAGCTCTCGAGGCAGTGGTGTTCCATGTAAGGCGTGTGCTTCCAACGCATTGGAGCGGAGAATCCTGGTTGGTAGAGAGTGGACGGATGGATAATCGTTTGAGGGGAGGCTCGATGGTCCTTTGTTCGAGGGGAGGATTGTTGGGTATACGACCAAAGTCCCACATTGACTAGAAGTGGGGAGGATCATGGGTATATAAGGATGGACAAATATCTCCATTGGTATGAGGCCTTTTGGGGTAAGTCCAAAAGCAAATCCATGAGGGCTTAGGCCCAAAGTGGACAATATCATACCATTGTAGAGATATGTGGTGTCCAGAATCCTTACATAAAAGGGGCTAGCCACATGATTATGATGTAAAAGACTCTATAAGAATCTGTATTGTAACTCTAGTTAATATTTGATGTAATCAAAATTAACCACTAGTAGGTTATTGGATTGTGTTATAACTGGGCCACTAGGAGGAAGAGGCATTCCATTTTTCAAGAGAATTTTGTTCCATAGCTGAGCAAAGATAGCCATGAGAGATAGGAGGTAGAGAACACAGAGAGAATTTGTGCATTGTAGCTGCCCAAGGGCCACAAGAATTACTTATTTATACCTGCAGCGATATTTATAAATAGAGAAAGAGAGTGAAGCGACCTCCCCTTCCAGTTGGGTTTTCTCCCGAAAGGGTTTCCCATAGAGCATATATTGTGTTTTGTGTGTATGTATGTGTTTATTTTGTCGTTGTCTACTTTTTTGCATAATTTCCATTTGCATTCATGCACTAATTACATTTAAATCTGCATATCTTAAAGTTTAATAAAACTATAATAGTGTAGAATCTCATATTTTTAATATAATATTATGAGATATGTTGTGACGAACTATCCAGTGGAATATCCATGGAAATTTATGGATCATTTGTAGAGTCTTTCTCTTTATTTTTCAGGTTGTGGTGGAGGAGGTGTGTCTAGTGGTTCTCACGTGGCGACGTCTCTATGTCCCAGGGGTCTCCTTCCTTTTTTTTGTTTGATCGTGTATGGGGTCTTCAATCCAGCCCCACCTTGGATTTAATTCTCTGTGTATGTTGTTCCAGTGTTAGGCAAAATTGAATTTGTACCTGGTTGGTTACAAAGTGTTGTATGTCAAGGTTTTTCTGTTGGGGTGGGTAAGCAATTCACATTGCAAAATCATCTTCAGATGGGAGAGAAGCCTGGGGTCAGTCAATATTTCCACCACCCTTGATTGTTGTGGGTTTTGTCATGCATTAAATTTTGTATTTCTTCCTCTTCATCTGGTCTATGGATCTCTTGTTTGGGTTCTTGTGGGTGACATCTCAGCGAGGGTTACCGGACTCTTTGGGTTTCATGTTTGGGATATTCGTGTGTTTACATTTATGGCTTGAGAGAGTCGTTAGCCCCGTAGAGGCAGTGGTCAGTAGGAGCAGGTGATGAGCCTCGATATTGCAGCAAGAATGCTACAACTCCCAAGGCTACCGAATTTAATTATCAACCTGGGGTTTGTACAAACTTAAGAGGTATCAGCACTATATGTGAAGCATACAATGTTTCCTTCCTTTGCTCTCATTATTTAATGGAGTGCATCTACTGAAATCAAACCCTAAGCTAATTACAGAAAACGAACTGCTCGAAATGGAAACCCTAACCTATTGCAAGAAATAAAGTACAAGGAAAGAAACATATTCTAATTGCATAAAGATCATGAACTAAATGTAAAAGAAACCTAACTTAACCCTATTTATCACATGTGATTATTTAAACTAAATGGGCATGGAATCTGATCTAAGGAGTATTAACTGTTGCATGCATGTGCTACTTAAGAAATAAAAAGAACTATTTTTCTTTATCTTTTCATTTTATAAATGCAAATGCTAATCTTTCGTTGTTCTTTGGCAAGGGAGATAGGTGTGGAGGAAGAGGGGTAGAATGATTTTGATGGCTTGAAGGTAAATTAGAGGCTTAATCCCAACTTCAATGATTAATTTTCTCAATTCGGCTCAAAACAAGCCTCTACGGGATTTCCTACAGGATGCCTACACGATGTACTAGTTCATACAGGATCCCATGTTTTATTACAAGAACAGACCGAAAGCTTAGGAAGTGGTCTAGAAGGCGGAATGAAACTTGAGAAAGGTGGATAATGGAAGAATAAGGCATGGAGGTGGTGGACACTACCCAGAAATCAAGCAAGGGCTTCAAGATGGGTGGATTTTCTCAATGGAAATGGCAATTTTTGCTTATAAAACAAGAATTTGGATTGAGATTTTAGTGGATTTTGGCGACGTGGGTGGATGGGGCTTGGATGAGGTGAACGAGATGAGGTCTCTCTGCAATATAGAATATATTGCAACAACACGGATTTTTTCTGCATCTATCCACAAATTCATCTATACATGGGAAAGATTTATTAAACAACGTAAAACTACTAGTCTAAAATCCAGAAATTTGAGAACCATTGAGCTAGTAAATCTATCAAATTGCTAACCTAATCAAGTGAAAATGCAATGGGGTAAATTTTGTTTTTAAGTAGAATGTTTTTTTTATATAATTCAAGTGGAATCAACTCGATTGAAGCTCATTATCATGCTCGAAAAAATAGCATAAATTTATTGTTCTTTTCCACAAAGGAGTTCCAAAAATCTAGATTTGGGAATAAGAAAACTAATCCATGTAGCTCAATGATTAATATGACCTTCCAAATATTTTCCAAGGATTAAATGATGCTTTTGATATTGAAAAATAACTTACATTAATCATTTAACCTAATACTACAACAAGAAATCATTAATACTAAATGCAAAAATAGAAAGAAACAAGAACAAGAGATGCATGTGAATAAGAAGTGACAAGAAGAAAAGAAAATGATACAAAAGGGATTTAAGGTTCCTAGGATAGCCAAGCCCAAGGAAACTTAGAAACCTGTGGAGAGAACAAGATTTAGAAGTTGAACATGACACCAATCTTCACTATTTTCATCAATACAATTACATCCCTGCAAAAAAATACAATGGAGCTGCAAAAATACTAGTTCTCTCCACAAGAAAACTAATAAAAATATCCCCCTAGAGGAAAATTTGACTTATTACTTATACAAAATTATTAGGAATCTTTCCCCACCAAAATCCCTTGAATAGTGGATCCAGTTCCCAATACTAGGAATCTGCATTAAATGGCAAGGAACACATTCCTAGATTTTCTCAATCATTGGTGTTCCACAATATATGCCATAATTCCATAATATCTTGTTGATTTATTATTTAATATTGGTCCTCCTGTAATAGGGAGGAAGTCCCTAAATTATCTCCTCCTCCAAATCTTCATAATCTGCCCAATATTCTCATAATACTCCACAAAAATAAATAATATCAGGCACATATATACAATTATTCATAAACCTTCCTAATGAACATATTAAAGTTAAAAATACATTATCTAATAACATGTTGAAGGATGGTTAGATGGGCCTTAATTTATGTTTAATTTAGAGGCATGGGCCTTAATTTATATCTAATATAGAGGCCCATCTTACCCCTTGTTGAAAGTGTTGCTCATCCTCTGAGCAACTTAGTGACCTCATTGTGCCTCATTCATGGCCCTAGTGGCCTCTCTCTTGTGCATTCCTCAGTCCTTTCTCTTAAGAATATTGGTTGTAAGTTCTGCAAGGACAAGCCCAAAAATATATTTGTGCATAGAAAAATCATTGTTTCTTGAGACCATTAGCTTGCCTTCTTATTTTATTTTGTGGCCTAGATGATTGCCTAATGGCCTTGGAGTTTTATGTTTTGATTAAGTCTCTCTTAGGCACTGCCTTTTTTTGGGTTTTAGCACCATTTATTCCTTCCTTCCTTCTTGTAGAAACATTTTGTCTTCCTGTAGTAGCCATTCCTTCTCTTTCAGAATCTTTGAACTGTATGGGAGTGACGAGAAATGATGTAGAGAGTTTAGAGGATGATGCTAGGGCTCAGGGGGAGTAGTGTAGGTTTGTGAAAATGGAGAGGATGCTTTGTTTTTATTTTTCAAGAAATTTTTAAGGTGAGACGGAGTGTTGGGTTTGTTCTTGAAATTATGAAATGGGATGCATGAATGATGGATAGATAGTGAATATGAAGTGGATGGAGGGCTTGGAGTGTTGTGGTGAATTGGAACTTGCAACAATTTCTTCTTTTAATTGTTGTCCCCATTCCTTCAAATCATCACCCTTCATAATTTGACTTTTCTACATTGCATGAGTGAATGAGTGAGCTGAAATTAACTAGTTGAAGGTGGTTGAGACTGTTGACCCATCCTTATCTTATAAAACCTCATCTATCATGCATTGAAAACAAATTTATAACTATAATATGTTCAAGGTAAGAGGTAAAGAATATTGCATACATGTACATACCTGATGGTTGTTGGAGATACATGCATGTTGCTGCAGATTTGATGTTGTTGTGTTGCTAATGACTCAAGTACATCTTTTTTACTACCTTTTTCTTTTTTGTTGATCTCATTTTGTTGATGGGTTATCTTCTTGTTGATGTGAAGGTGTTGAGGGACCTATGTCAACCTTCCCTAAATAATACATGACCTTTTGACCCATTTCTCCAATCATATTGCCTCTTGTAGCTTCTTCTCGGCCTTCTTGTAGAGATCCCGTAGTAATTCAGGACAACCTCTTGTAGCAGAATTTTTTTGTCCCTATCTCCCAAATGGTAGAATGGATTGACCTAAAAAAATTTGAGTCTATTTCCATCATCATTATGCACCTCCCCATAAAAAAACATTTGCCAATAGATGCACGAATCTCAAGAAAAACTAAAAATGGTTGAAGGTGATGGAGGTCAATTTCCTGGAAACTGTGCACTGGAATTTACTGAAATTTCATGGGAATTTTACCATCATCCATATGAATCTCCCCATGAAACATATTTTTAAATGGACGCACGAATATCGAGAAAATTCAAAAATGGTTGTAGGTGATGGAGGTCGATTTCTCGAAAACTATGCACTAGAATTTTCTAAAATTTCTTGAGCATGTTACCATCATCCATATTCATCTCCCTTGAAATAGCTTAGCAAATGGATGCATGGTTTGCGAGATATGGCAAAAATATTTTTTTGCTCTATGTATTTTGTTTCCTGTAGTAAAACAAAGTATTCCTGTAGTTTTTCGGGGCAACAAGGAAAATGAGTGGTAGAAGCTTGGAAATGGTGCGTGGATGGTGGAAATAGATAAGGGTGATGGATTGGTATGGCCTTGGTTCTATTGGAGCATTTGAGCAAAAGAGAAGAAAGTCAAAATTTGACTTCTTTTGACTAGGTTTGACCTATTTTTTCTTTTCTTTGGTGCCAACTTGTTTTTGTTGCTTGCAGATGTTTGAGAGCATCTACATTCAATAGAGAGATACATGAAGCAAAGATTTTTTTATTTTTTCCTTTTTTCTTCTATGCCTACTAGCTGCCTCAATGAGGTTTTCAACTAGTAGGTCTGCCTAGGTGCCTCAAAGGAGGTTTTCACCTAGGATCTTTTTTTCCTCTCTTTCTTCTCTTTTTTCCAACCCATTGACCGCCTCATGGAGGTTTTCAATCAATGAGCCAATCTTAGGCACCTCAAAGGAGGTTTTCACCTGAGATTTTTTTTTTCCTCATATTTTTTATTTTTTTATTTTTTCTAACCTACTCTACTTGAAAAACTAAATAAATTTCAAGTATGAGAATACCTCCAATGGAGCCATGTGCACATCAAGATGATAGAAAAACTGATGTGTAGGCTTGAAATGTATCTTTTGACATGTAATTGAATTTGAGTGATCAAATCCATTGACTTTGATGATATCAAGAACAATTGAAGAAGAGAGAATTGTTGCAACTTAGTGATTGTTTGGAACCATATTTCAATATAGTTGTACTATCCCTGGTCCATTTGCTAATCTGGATCATTATTCATGTCTTCTTCTACCATGAACTTAAAATCTTCCTCTTTTTGTAGATTGTTCTCTTGAATACATGGAGAATTTGATGGTAAATATGATGGATCTTTCTCAATCTATGATTTTGATGTCTTTTCTTCATCAAGTGCAACCCATGGTTCTTTGATCTTCTCTTTTGAGTCTTCATTTTCTGCATGTTGTCCTTCAATGGCATCAAGAGAATATTTTTTTTGTAATTTTCTTCCTAAACTGAGATGAATACCATTGAGATCAAGAGGAGATATTCGGAAGTTTTGTACTTCAGCATTGTAAGTGGGCTGAGCTACTTCAATGTGTGGTTTTGGAAATGGTGGTATAGGGAGTTGAGTGGAAGTGTATATTTGAGATGCTTGTGGTTGTGGTTGTGGTGGAGGTGAATGGTAAGGATAAGATGGAGTTGGGTATGGAGGATATTGAGGAAAATATTGAGGAAATTGTGGATGGCTTCCATAAGTTTCTTTCCAACCTTGTTGCCAAGATTGGTTTTAGGGTTGAGATGGCCAATGTTTCAAAGGAAAGGGTTTGCTCCAATTACTTTGAGATGGATGTGCATAAGCTTGAAATTGTGAATTAGGATCTTGCATCATATCAGGCTAAATAGGCTTCCATGGCCCTCTTGGAGCTACATAACATAGTTGCATTGGAAATTGAATTGCTCCATTGTTCTCCTGGTGAACTTCATTCAACCTTGGTAATGATGGACAATGTTTAACATCATGTGATTCTGCATGGATAACACAAATATCAGCATCTTCTTTTTGTTCATTTTGTATTCTTAAAATTTCTACTTGTTCACTTAGATTGCGAAGAATTTTTGTTTTAAAGTTATCAAGAAAATTTCCAAGTTTAGCTTGACTTACTGATCTTGATTTTGATTGACTTACTCTTGCCCTTCCTCTTGATATGTGTTTGCATGTTTCGGAAATTTTTTCAAATGATAATTGGTATACATCACCTCTACTCATGAGATCAAGGATATTAATCCATTCATCCCTAATTTTTATATGTAAGAGATATTTTAGTGTGTCAGATCCTAAATGATGTAGTTTTTCCCTCTTAACATTGTATATCAACCTCTCTATTAGATCCTCAAGGCTCTCATCTTCTCTTTGATTCATTCTAAATATTTCTTCCTTAAGATCATGATCTTTATTTTTTTCTAGAAATATCTTTTGCATATCATTCCATCATCTTATTGAATTAGTCCCTAAACTCATGAACCATTTAAGAGATCTATCCTTCAATGTTGCTAGAAACAATCTCAATTTTTGAGTTTTTAATAAGTACCGATAAGATCTACAAACAATTTCAAATTCAATGAGAAAGGTTTCTGGATCCTCTAATCTTAGACCATGAAATTTTGGAAGAAAAGATGGAGGGATGTTCTTCATGTGCACACTACCATCAATATCTTGAATGGGAAATCCGGGAGGATCTTCCTCATTGTCATCATCTCCATCCATTTCTTCTACATTCTTTGTCATCTCTTCTTCTTGTACCTGCAAAAGTGGATGGTGATGTGGCTCTCACTGCACTACATGCTCAAATGGGGGGGAGGGTTGGTGTTGGAGAATTTTTTTGTTTTTATGATTGAATGGAAACGCTAATCCAATGCACTTTTCTATTTTGAAATGAAATATGCCTAATGCAAATATTTTTTTGATTTTTTTCAAAAAGTAAAAAGAAATGAATCAACTAGGGAAGAAATCAATGCATACTTTGACACCTCCCCGGCAACGGCGCCAAAAAGTGATGAGCCTCGGTATTGCAACAAGAATTCTGCAACTCCTAAGGCTACCGAGTTTAATTATCAACCCGGGGTTCGTACAAACTTAAGAGTTATCGGCACTATATGTGCAACATACAATGTGTCATTCATTTGTTGTCATGATTTAATGGATTGCATGTACTGAAATCAAACCCTAAACTAATTGCAGAAAATGAACTGCTCGAAATGGAAACCCTAACCTATTGCAAGAAATAAAGTACAAAGAAAGAAACATATTCTAATTGCATAAAGATCATGAACTAAATGTAACAGAAACATAAATTAACCCTAGTTATTACATGTGATGATTTAAACTAACTGAGCATGGAATCTAATCTAGGGAGTATTGATTGTTGCATGCATGTGCTAATTAAGAAATAAAAAGAACTATTTTTCTTTATCTTTTCATTTTATAAATGCAAATGCTAATCATTCCTTGTTCCTTAGCAAGGGAGACAGGTGTGGAGGAAGAGGATTACAATGGTTTTTATGGCTTGGCGGTCAATTGGAGGCCTAATCCCATCTTCAATGATGATTTTTCACCTTTCAGGCTCAAAACAAGCCACTACAGGATTTCCTACAGGGTGTACTAGGAATACAGGATCCCATGTTTTATTACAAGAACAGGCCGAAAGCTTAAGAAGTGGTCCAGAAGGTGGAATGAAGCTTGGGAAAGGTGGATAATGGAAGAATAAGTCATGGAGGTGGTGGACGCTACCCATAACTCAAGCAAGGGCTTCAAGATGGGTGGATTTTCTCAATGGACATGGCAATTTTTGCTTATAAAACAAGAATTCAGATTGTGATGTTATGTGGATTTTGGTGGCATGGATGGATGAGGCTTGAATAAGGATAATGATATGAGGTATACCTGCAATGTGAAATCTCCTAAAACAACACACGTTATTGTCTGCATCTATTCACAAATTCATCTATACATGGAAAATATTTATTAAACAACGGAAAATTACTAGTCTAAAATCCAGAAATTCGAGAATTAATGAGCTAGTAAATCTATCAAATTCCTAACCTAAGCAAATGAAAATGAAATGGGGTAAAAAAATTTATTAAGTAGAATTTTGTTTTGATATAAATCAAGTGGAATCAACTTGATTGAAGCTCATTAGAATACTCTAAAATATAGCATAAATTTACTATTCTTTGCCACAAAGGAGTTCCAGAAATTTAGATTTAGGAATAAGAAAACTAATCCAAGTAGCTCAATGATTACTATGACCTTCCAAATATTTTCCAAGGATTAAATGATGCTTTTGATCTTACAAAATAACTTACATTAACAATTTAACCCAATACTACAACAAGAAATTATTAATACTAAATGTAGAAATAGAAAGAAACAAGAACAAGAGATGCATGTGAATAAGAAGTGACAAGAAGAAAAAAGGTATCTAAGGCTCCTGGGATGTCTAAGCCCAAGGAAACTGAGAGACCTATGGTGGAGAACAAGATTTAGAAGATGAGAATGACACCAATCTTCATTATTTTCATCAATACAATTACATACGTGCAAGAAAATACAATGGAGCTGCAAAAACACGAGTTCTCTCCACAAGAAGACTAATAAAAATCTCCCCCTAGAGGAAAATTAGACTTGTTACTTATACAGAATGATTAGGAATCATTACCCATGAAAGGAGGAAGCTTTCCCCGCCAAAATACCTTGATTAGTGGATCTGGTTCCCAATACTAGGAATCTGCATTAAATGGCACGGAACACATTTCTAGATTTTCTCAATCATTGGAGTTCCACAATCTATGCCATAATTCCATAATATCTTGTTGATTTGTTATTTAATATTGATCCTCATGTAGTAGGGAGCAAGTCCCTAAATTGTCTCATCCTTTAAATCTTCATAATCTGTCCAATATTCTCATAATATTCCACAAAAATAAATAATATTAGGCACAAATATGCAATTATTCATAAACCTTCCTAATGAATATATTAAAGTTAAAAATACATTATCTAATGCAAAAGGAGAGGTTTAATATGTTGAAGGATGGTTAGGTGGCCCTTAATTTATGTTTAATTTAGAGTCATGGGCCTTAATTTATGTCTAATTTAGAGGCCCATCAGCAGGCAATGCATAGAGAAACATTAGACGAAATTTTAGCCTACAAGTGGCCTACCAAGGAAAAATAATAAAATAATAGGAAAAATAATAAAATAAGAGTGATGAATTTTGGAGGGAAAAGAAGAAAACTACCTTTTTTAATGTATTTTTGATTTATCTCCTTATAGGTTTACTCATATTTCAAATGTAGGCACTCATTGGATGCTAAATTAAATTTTGCATCCAATGAGTACCCATTATGCATACTTTTGAGAAGACCCACATTGATAAAACATGAAGATACATTAAAAAACATGTTTAACACCATTTTTAATCTATCTTCAATTTTTATCAATGTGTCTTCTCAAAGGTATTCATAATGGGTACTCATTGGATGCATAATTTAATTCCGCGTCCAATGAGTGTCTACACTTGAAATTTGAGTAAACCTATAAGGATATAAGCCAAAAATACATTTTTTTTTTAAAGTAGTTTTTTTTAATTCTCCCTCCAAAATATTTACATGTACCTCTTTTTAAATTTAAAGGATTTTGATTGGTTTAAATATTATGTAAATCAAAATTTCATGGGCATTTCTAGGTTGAAATTCCCTCTAATATCATCAACAGCTCGACACTCTTACAAAGTCTATGAGTGTGGAGCAAGAGGAGCAGGTAGCCCAGGTCCAGGGCCACTCCCCGGGATGCTTGGATGTGTTGGTCACCTTGGAATCACTAGTTGAGAAGTTGTGAGGAATCTAGGACAACCTAGATATCCTCAGGGAGCATAAATATGAGGATAGGAATGAGTTGGTGGCATATATGAATCACATCCAATTCATTCATAATGATATTCTTGAGCAGCTTGCTAACATTTGTAGGAGCCAACATCAGACTAATGATCACCTGCATGAATTGGAGACCAGAGTCAAACACAATGATTTCCATATGCATGAGTGATTCAGCCTACTTGTAGTGCCTCCTTTGCACCCTCCTCAACCACCTTCATGATATGTTGTTCACAGGTTGTCTTTTATTTTTCTCTCCTTTTTGGCATGTATGGTTATCTAGCCTATCGGAAATAAAGGCATAATAGGAATATCTTTTGCATACTCCGGCTCTCCTAGATAAAAAAATCTTGTCAGAGTGAATCTTGGGGCGCTGCTGAGACAAATTTTGTAATATGTATTTTCACGATAATATAATATAACCTCTTTGATCGACAAAAAAAAATGATTGGTTAGCATATTATGACATGGAAATTACATGAAAAAATTATGGGCACTTTTAGGTTTAAATTTTCTCTAATGCAAATATTACCATGAGATAGCAATACACCCCCTAAGAAAATGAAGCACCTTTCTAGAAAGAACCATATTCCTTGATATAAGTGGAAAAGTAAGTTCACTATTGTAGGACATCTTCCACAATCTACTCTAGTCAATAATCAACATCATAACCTTGTTTATTCAAGTGCATTCGTCAAAACATAAGCATTTGATATAAAAGAGGCCTATATGCCACATGTCATATTCACAAGTGAGACACTCATTTCTTCAAATTTTGGTTTGAATAGGGATGTAAAAGATGTCTCGGATGATTTCACGGATGGAGCACTCCATAAATGAGTGACATCCTTAATTAAATGGATGAATCACAAGGAAAGTATCCATGGATCTCCTAGAGTGTAATGTTCCTCTTCTCTTAGATTATTATGCTTTGAATGAGCCCCTAATGCCCCAAATCATAGTCTCCATCAAGTAACCAATAAATTATAATAAAAAAATAACTTCAAGCATGGAGTGATTCATTATGAATTTTTTTCATACAATGCACAAAAGGTGGGGCAGTCATCTTCATGTATGTAATATTTCTAGTGGAATTTGTCAAAGGGTCTAATATGTCAGAAATTGTAACTAGGTTCAGTCTTCATAATTACATGAAGAAATGATTTATTTTTCATAAATAAAATTTGAATTGTATTATGTCCCATTTGGACAATTCAAAATAAAAGAAAACTTAAATTTTATAAGTGATATTTGTCCTCCAAATTGCCAAGTTGGCCCTCCTAGGAAACATGTCAGCTCTGCACTATGAGGCACCCTTTCAGGCGTGGGAAACAACTATATATATGCCAACATGTTCATTCATTTGGGAATAATTTTTTGGATCATATGTGATGGAATTTGGACCTCTGTGGAAAAAAGAAATTTGGTGTAGTTTTCTATGGAAGAATTTGGACCTTAGTGGTATCCAACCTTACTATTCTATCATGGAATGTAAGTTACCTTTGAACATAATTGAAACTATGTAATGGTCTATGATGACCTTTATACATGTGATGGTTTAACTTAAATTGAATATCATCAAAGGATTTGTATGACATTCAAATATGTCATCTACGATGATTGTCTCTTGTAAATACGAGATTTTATAGAAGTTCGAGAATGATGACAGCACCTTTGGTCAAAACAAGAATTTCAAATTAAAATTGTTGACTATGGATACTAGGTTGAGACCGAGGGTTTTGCAAATCAATCTCTTGTTGACTAAGACCTAGTCGGGCTGAGATCATTGAAGAAAGTTATTTTTGGTTAAAGGGTCTATATTCCTAATGGAATCAATATTCTTGAAGTGTCTTCTTTGAGAATATTTGATATTTCATTATGTGACAGTTGGTACAAATTTGGAGGCTCCATATAATGTGCCAATGTCTTCTATATGCAGATTCTGAGATATGGTGAATACTTGTGAATCTTTGAATGTCACCTTGCTATGACAAATTTCATGTAACCCATGTCATCTAATAATAACTCTGCTAGCAGCTTGAAGGAATTTTTATGTGGTCTTTTTGATGGTGTTGGACCCACCAACAAAGGGGATCTCCCCAATGTGAAGTCCCAAATAGACCTCACACTGTTTGGTGTAGAATTCCCAACTGGTATGAAGGCCCGGTTTCCATATACTTAGAGATTTTCCATGGCTATATCTATCAGCACATGAGAGTGCTACACTAGTATCTTCAAATAGAAATGTATATGCGCTTGGTGAGTGTGTAACGTAAATGTGTCAAGGTTCTCTTACTACAAAGGGGAGAGTAAAGTGAGCCTCTAAATGAGAGGTAGTAGTACCACCCAGGTAGAGGCACACACTAACCAGAAAGGGTTTGTCCAGCATCCAGCGGAATAGTCCACAGCGGACATGACAGTCATTAAAACCGAGATGAAGGGGACAACACATACACCACCCAGCGGAGTAGTCCACACAAATGTGACAGACGTTATAACCAGAAAACAAAGATGGTTTGTCGAATATCCCATAGATTAGTCCATAAGGATGTCACAATGGTGAAAACTAATACACAAAGTTGGTTTGTCTAGTATCTCGTGAGGTAGTCCACAGAAATGAGACAACATTGATAAGAAATACAACACATCTTCCACAATGTAAGTACTAAAACAACCAAAATATCTCAACTATCTTGGTATAAGTTAAGAAAACATGCATTACAAATGTTTAAAGAGTAGTCTTAAAAACATTTATAAATCATGTGTGAAAATGTATTGGCCTTAATAGGCTTTTGAATTAAGAACAATTCCAAAGACACATATGTACACCATACATCACTAGTCCCAGTAGTGGGACGTTGGAGCCACTCCTCGCTACTCAAAGAACATACTACAGACTCTCAAGGCTATGTGGGAGGAGCGAAGGTGAAAAGTCCCTTCTCATACAATGGGGGGGGGGGGGGTATATATAACCAAAGGTGATGCTTTACCCTTATGACTCTTTGACTACCCTCGTGACCGTTCAACTTCCAATGAACTTTCAACTGACATGACTCTTCAACTTCTTGTGTGCGTCCATTGGAGTTCACTTTGCATTACATTGAGTTACAACGGATTTGGCCTATAGTGGTGATGAGGCCAAGACATCTCATGACACTGCTGACATGTATTGATTGACTATGGTGTCTGTGTCAAGTTGTTGCGCTGATAAGTGATGGATGTACTCTTTGTGTGATTTGTCTTCTCCTTTACATGGCATAGTGTTGCGGGGTCTTCGATGGTCTTTGTCTTGCATGATGGTTCAATGCATATGTTCCTTTCGCTTGTTTCTTGATGTGCTTGGTACGTCCGTCCAGCTGCAAGCAAGTCTTCTAACATGTGCACTCCTTCTTCATCTCATTCGTCGTCTCACCATGATCTATCAGTGTACCTATTCTTGCAATTCACTCATGACAGAATGACATCAAATCCAAAAACTCCTAGTCTAGCATGATGAATTTTTATCGTGTTTTGAGTGACAGGTGTTAGGATCCTATAATTTATACGATCAATTGATGATTATTTGTTGATTTTTATGTTACTAGATATTGTAAATAATGTTTCATCCTGCAAATTATTTCCAAAGAAAAAAAAAAAAAAAAAAACATAATGAAAGGGGATACAAAAAAGGATATATATATATGTGTGTGTGTGTGTGTGAAAAAAATAATATATATTATATATATATATATATAATATATATATATATATGAAAAAATGAAAATAGCCCAATAATTGAGCTAGTTCAAATGCCACTTCATTTCAAAAAATAAAAATATGATGAGAAAAATCAACAAAATAGGTTTAATTATTTAATCACACCATTAAGTGTGATCAGATTAGTTGAATAAAATGTGTTTAGTTAAATAAGTAAATTAGTATGATCGCATAGTATAAGCACGATTAGATTAGCTTTAATAAATTTATTTAAATTAGTTAATCTCATTATATAAATCATGAGTAGTAGTGTTAATAAAGTTATTTTTATATGACACATTTTTCATTTGTAATAAGTGTCGAGCAAAAATGAAGGGTCGTAATATCACCCACCCAAATCAACAGCGGCTGATGACTTCAGACCCCCCCACCCCCTGGCCCCTCTGACAATTAACCAAGGGGGGTCTGAAAAATTTTTTCCCCGCATACCGTTTATGCAATGTGTCACCCCAGGCTGACTTCAAACCCTCCCACCCCCGCCTAAAACAACTTACCACCCACCCCCCCTCCAAAGTCCACCTTTTCCACCTCCCACCTAAAATGATCCTTGACCCTGTGCTCCCTCCCTCCACTCCTCTTCCACCAAGTGTCGCTTCCCGTCCTCACTCCACTCCATCCTGTCTCACCACATGGAACCTCCTCATCCACTTCTCCTCCACTCTCTTGTCACATCCCTTCCCGCTCCACTTAAACTCACTCCCACCACATGGCATGTCTCTACACTCGTCATGTAATTATTTCAGCCCAGATTAACACACTCACTCCATTAAATAGCTTAATACTGATGGTAAACAAGTTTGTTTATAAATAAATCCTAAAAATGTTCTCTTTGCCCTCCCCTTTACTGTTCCAAGGCATTGAAAGACAGAACCTATTACAACAACTAGTTAGCAAACCAGACTGCCACCGCAACTTGTTGATAAGAAAACTCCCACTATAATCATTCTTCGTCCACACAATTCCTAGGTAATTTCAATTTTCCAGTTTGTTTCTTTCAAGTATGACTCCTAAAGGTAAGTCTAAATCTACTGAAGAAAACCCCATTTTGCTCCTTCTAATTGACTTGGACCACCAACCCCTGGCAGATCAAGAATATAAAATTATAGAAACCAGTTGTGAGTTGGACCTCTATGAACTCCATAACTGGTTAAGACAAACATTTATTGATCTCATTGATGAATTGGGTTTGTGGGACTGCTTCCTACCCCAATTCATTTTTCCTCAAACCCACCATTTCCCTATATTCATTTCATGGTGCCACTTCTGGTCCATTCCCAGACATAAGGATATTGTAGCCCAAAATACTAATATCATTTTGACAATTACCTCTGATTCCATTTCCCAAATGCTACAGATTTAGAATTTTGCCTCTTTGAAACATTTATCCCTAAGGATGCCCAATTTCCTAAGAAAAATTCCCCCTATTCATCCTCTATTTTCCCTGAAATGATAAATAGGATTATCTCCATAGTTTCTTGCTTACTGGGCTATCAATCTTATCAGTGGTTTGATGAAGACATCATAGGCTTTTTATTAGTCTTTTCAACAGGTGAAATCCCTCAATCATCTTCAACTACAGTGAGTTCCTAGAAGATGCCATCCATGAACAGTTCCTAAAGTTTTCTACAGAAAGGACCTTTAAGTATACTTCAGTTCTAGTCTAATTGGTTTTATTCCATCAAGTAGACAGGTTTCCTTTTCCATTCCAGAAATTGGATGAACAAGGGACTGCCCAATCTGTGATTCATTGGACTTCCTTGATAAGGAAGCATGCCAATGAATTCACCTTCAGTGAGTATGTTGACCAATTTTTGTATACAAACTCTTTCATATTTAATAGTGATGTTGAACCAAGGATAGGACCTCAGATAAAAATATTTCTACACCTCACTGAAAAAACCAAGATAGGTGACTGGTACCTGTACCAGAATTACACTAAGATCGGAGTGTATGGATGTGAATAGCCTCCATACAGGTTGCCCAAGTTTTTCCCTATGAGAATGTTTTCACTAGAATATATTAGACAAATGATTAACATGGATGAGCAGCACTTTGTGGTGGCCAAGAAGAAATATGAATTCAAAAAATAAATGGGCCTTTTATTTGCAATAACACGACAACGGCCAAAGAAGTAGATATTCTCCTTAAGTAGATGAATTTTAAACTCATCTTTACCTGGTCATATGACCCCTTGGGAATAATTTCAAAGCTCTGAGTAAAATAGAAGACTACTCCCTACACTCACACTCCTAGGCTAGAAATGGAAACATATATGAATCATGATCAATGGTGGGAAAATATTTGACAGAAGACAGAAGAACATGTACTCTCAAAAACATCACATACTCAAACACCACAACAGAAGCTGGACAAAAGGCCAAGAGATCTTTCCCCTTCAATCACTGAAATACAAGGAAAGGAATTCAAAATTTAAAATAAGAGATAGAAAGTTAATCCAGCAGGAGAATTTTTGGAGGAAAATGTATAGTCCACCATTATTTTGATAGAACCCCATACTTCTACTAGGAATGAAGATATTTTTGTAGGATCTCCATCATCTTAGGCCTCTCAAGAGCCACTAGATACATCTTAATCAGGGGAATTGGTTGATGACCAAGCTAAACCAAATATATTTTCCCAATATAAAGAAACTAAGAAGAAGAATGAGTTGCTAAAATCTACAACTTATTCACAGTTTTGGAAATAGACAACATCCTCACAGCATAGGCTTCTCTCTGCTTTTTACACAGAGAATGGAAAGATGCAGATGCCTTCCTCCAAGCCAAGCTTCCTTTCCCAAATCCAGCTATGAATGAAATCCAACCTTCCATTTAAATAATTTTCGAGCAGGAGGAATTAGTGCAGAGATCCAAAGAAGTTATTGAAGGAATAAAGGAAAGTTTGGGACAAAAACTAGGTGAAGCTGCTACCCTAATAAGGATTTTATATTCAAATACAAAGGAGAATTAGAGGAATTTGGGATTGCAAACAGGACAGAAACAAACCTTGAAGTCAGAAGAGTCCTTATAAAAAGGAACTTGGTGTTACAATTAGAGAACAAGCACCATAACTTGGAGGCCAACATTCAGAAGTTCCACAGAAAATTAAATGTATTGAATCAAAGTGGGTTGCCAGGTTTGGAAGGAATTGGATATAAATTGGTTTGGTTAGATGATTATCAGCAGAAATTATACTCCCTAGCCAGAGATAAGTCAAATTTTTCCACCATCAAAGGAACCATCACAGGAAACGCTTTCATGGAAGGTTTAGAATTCAATTTACTTATCAAACATGAGATAAAACATTTGTTTGTAATTAAGCCCACCATCCATAAATATACCGAGGTGGATGAAACCTACATAAAGTTAATTAAATTCTCCACCCCAACTGAAGACAAATGGGATCCAACTACTTGAGTAAAACAAGTGATCTTCAACAACAAAGCAGCAGTTTTTCAGGCCAAGTTAGCACCAAAATCCTCAGAGATAGTGCCAGATAGCTACGACAGTTTTATTTTCCTATATTTTTTTACTATTTTTATAAACAGCTTTCTAGTATATTTGGTATAAAATCTTGATAATTTAAATCAAGATATTTTGATAAGTTTTGTATAAATACTTCATAATTCAAAGTACAAATGTCGAAACTAGTACTAAGAAAGAAGAACTTTGATGTAAACTTTTGTACTGAGCTAAAGTGATCATTTCATTAATACAGAAGATCATTCTAGGCTTCATGTGTTAGGAAAATTGGTGATGTTTTTCCTCTTGTGTACTTGTTATTTCTTTGTTTTTCCATATGTTTTTCCTATCTGTATTGTTTAAAGAAAATTAAGGGCTGAACTTTTTTAATTACACTATCCTCTAGCTTATAAGAAATATGTGTGTTTGCAACTGAGTTTAAATATAGAATTCATTCTAAAATTCTCTATGTTTAATTAAATCTCAATATTTTCCTCCCTTTCATTCCACAAAAGCATGCCTATCTTGCCCTATTACATCTGTTCTAGCATTCTTGTATCTTATCACCCTAAGATTTTTTTAGTCCATTTCCAAATGGTCTTAAATTGCAGATTCAACCAAACATTTGAACAAACCAAACTCTAAACCTAATAACTAGCATAAAATCTCAAAACAACAAATCTAAATCCAATAGAGAGATCTCTCTCTGAGTTTAGAAGGGCTAGCTTCTAAGCTTACAAGTGGTTTTGTGGTTACCTTTGGATTTCTTTTACAGACTTAGGAAATTACGGAGTGATAACATTATGCTGACCACACTGGGGACTTTGAACAAATCTGATAGGAATTCAATTTTTCCCTAGTAAAATTTATTTTAGAGCTTAAAGCTATTTCAAGTGTGCCTATGAAATAGATCTTATTTAAGGTTGTTTTCAACTTAAAAGTTGTGCATAACTTATATCTGTAAATATACTATTGTAGATATGGATCCTAAAAGGATATACACTAGACCTAATCAAAATCCTAAACCACCAAAAATCATAGATAATCCTTAAAAACTTGTTAAAAAATAAATAAATTAAAAATAAATAAAAAAAATAAAAATAAATAAATAAACATAAAACAAAACAAAAATTAAAATTAAATTTAAAATTAAAAATAAAAATAAAAATAAAAAAAAAAAAAAAAAAAAAAAAAAAAAAAAAAAAAAAAAAATAAAAATAATTATATATAATATAATAATATAATAATAATAATAAAATTTATAAATTTAAAACAAATCAAATTAACAAACAAATCAAAAAAATAAAAAAAATAAAAAAACATTATTGAGAGCTAAGCAAGTAATAATCCTTTGCCCATACCTAATTCTCTCCCTGAAATTTTTTTAACTGTAGAGGGTATTGAATTTGATTTACCTTTTGAGCATAGTCTTTTTTGTACTAAGTTTGACAGCTTTGTACTTGAAACTATTTTTGATGAAAGCCCTTTAAAACCTTACATTTCAAAGCATCAACCTGCTAATCCAAACTTCGATGATGATGCCATTAAACAATTTAATAAGCTTGAAGTGTCAGTAATCGAATTAGATCAAGATATGCAGAAATCTCTTGAATCATCTAAATCTTCACCTTTTTCTTCTACTGCCTCATCACCAATTGTTGGGATGGGGTCCCCTGGGGTCAGTTTTGGGGCAAAAGCCCAAATTTTAGGAAAAAAACCAAGTTCGATGTAAAATGATGTAAAGTCTCCGCAAATCGTGGTCATGGAGCATGTAGATAATTAAGAGTCAAAAAAGGGTTTTATCCTCCTTTATGTAAGCTTGAGTTGGCTTTTTGAAGATCTACCCATGGTCCGCAGACCATGGGATTGTATAAATAGGTGTGTCCTAGAGATTCTAAGGCAAATAGTTGAAGTTAGTCTATGGGTACGAGTGAAGGAGTCTAGCGCAGAGTAGTATTAGAGGGGAAAAGGCTCTGCAGCTGAGTGCGCAGACCCATGCGGTTGAGTGCGCAGGGAATTATTGAGTCTGTAAACCTATATTGAAGATCAATAAAGAAGATTATTGCGAAAATTCTTGTGCTTTAGTTCTTTACTTATGTTATGTATGATTGCGGTATATGTTGTGATGAATGATGTTTTTATGAAATAATGATGTATTGGTGCGCGACTTTACTAGATTTGTATTACTATCTGAACGTAATTAATTTTAAGTGATTGCGCAAAGATCCTGACACTTTTTGTTAAAGTTATTAAACACTTGGGTAGATCTGAGTAAATATTGATCTAGGGGTACACTAGGGTGTGTGTAAGTAGTTGATTGGCCTATTCAGATTCTGTGAAAGCCAATCGTAGACCTTTGCGGAGGTCTAGAGATCGATTAAAGGAAGTTACAACGATAAGACATAAGAGCTTAGAAGTCTGTGCGAAGGTGTATCTAGATCACAGTAGGACATCACACTGATCTCTAGACGCGAAAACTTGGTTCCAGCATCTCCCCATAATACTTCGGGTGAGACTTCAGTCTACGCACCGCGGATTGATGTCGAAAGGGCCAGTAGTGTAGGGATTTGCTTGGCGCGACTAACTCCGACCCTTGGTCAGGACCCCCTAAGCCAATAAATGATTTAGTTGTCTGGATCGGGATCTGCATAAAGAGGTGTGTGATGTAGCTTCATGTTCCGGATTATCCACAGTTTCCAGTTCAGTCTGTCGACGTTTCAAACCCCAAAGGGGGTCCATCATCAGGACAACTCTGAAAGATAGAACGAATGAAATGAACGAGAGATTCGCATCACCGGAATCCGACCAAGAAGTAAAATGAGAGGTAGTTGGATAGTAAGATCCATGAATTTGCGGCACGGAAAAACAAGAATCCACACCTAACAAAAGAATACATGAAATTTTCTTCTACGCCTTCCCAATTGAACCATATGAGTGGATAGCTAAATTGGCAGATGGCTAAGGGAGGTGGAATATTGACGGTCCAATAGTGTGGACTCTAGAATTAGTGTGAAGTTTGGAAGCTTCTGAAGATAAGATCACACGCATTGTTGAGCATTGGCTTGATCAGGTTATAAGAGGATTTGTTATAGAGTTCGTAGTCAACACCTCATTCAGTTACAATGAATCAAAGAGACGTTTCTTCAAATGACCATGAGGTAAGTATGTAAGATCTTTGAATACTTGGATTAAGATGTTGTTGTGTGAGAAATGGGTTATGCCACAGTTCCTGAATATAGCCCATTGATTGAACCTCCTGTGAGTGATGACGAGGGAGTAGCACAAGATTCACTGCAGAGCATTGTCCAGTTGATAAGGCAAGGCTTTCCGCGAATACCTCATCCGTCCACACCACCTCCAAGTTCACCTCCACAACATACACCTTCACCCACACCTCCACCACCACCGTCACCAATCAACATGTCGAATACAATGAAGTTTCCAGTTTTCAAGGGCTTAGGAAGTGAGGATCCGGATCAGTTTTGGTTTGTTGCAAAGGTTGTGTGGATAGCACAGCAAATTATGGATGATAATATAAATAAGGCACAGTTGGTTGACACTCTACACGATCACACACTGACATGGTACATAAGTATTGCACTAATAATCAGTTGGTGTCATTAGCAGATACTCAGATCGATTTGAACGAATAATTCGGTAAGCCTAAGTCTGCCTCACAATCAGTAATTGGATTTAAGGAAATCATGATGAGGCCCAGTGAAATGCCATGGGATCTAGATCAAATATTGAAGTACAGTAAACGTGAAGCTAATATGAATCTCACAGATAGTTAGCATCGCGATTGGTTTATAGCCACGCTCTTGCCCCACCTAGGGATTGCTTTATCGCAACAAGAGATAGGACCTTAAGCAGAAGCTCTAGAAATCGCAATGAGATTGCATGAGACGCCTATTAAAGACGCGTCTTTGGGAGTCCAACAAATTCACTCGCAGTTGAAAAACCTATGTTTGGAATTGCAGAGCTTGAAAAAAGAAAAAGAGGCCAGGAGAGAGGTGCGTGAAGAAGTCTGGTGCCTCAAATGTAAGAGCTAGGGGCATGATAAGGATCATTGCCCTGTCTTCACGAATTATATCTTGGGGGAGGCAATGCCCTTGAGGTAGAAAGCTCCAGCAGGACCATGTATCGGGCCTGCACTATGGTGCGCTATTTGTCAAGAGGTCGGAAAACATGTCACAAACAATTTTCATTTGCTACAAAAGTTTGTACAGATGCCACATCAATTGTTCTGTGATTTTTGAAAACCGGTGGACCACGATGAGTGCCATTATTGAAGCTATGAATTAGTGATGGAGAGGATGCCTACTTATCAAGTGTAAGTGGAAACCCAGCCTCCTAGTCAGGGCATTGGGGAGCGCGTGGAGGATATCAGGGATGCATACGAGGCAGAGGAGGAGGAGGACCTGGTAGGGGTTGTGGGAAGATCATTTGCTACAATTGTGGAATGCCAGGACACTACACATAGGAGTGTACGAATCAAACATGCCCATCATGTCAATACTGCACTCAGTTTGACCACACAACCAAAGAATGTCCAATGTTGATGGAGAAGATGCAGGAGAAGAAGGCGCAGCCTCAGCATCCTACCCAGAACATACAAATGATGAGGGTTGAGCCCCGCGAAGAGGACCCGAATGTGAATATTGTCCTACAAAGCAGGATCAATTCTAGTGACGATAAGGGAAAACATCCTGAAGAAGGTGGATGGGTCCGCATGGCCCTGGAAAAGGAAACTTGTTTCGATCTGGAGAGCGTGAAGGAAACATTCATGGAAGTGAAGAAATGCTTCATTGAAGCCTCTACCTCAGGAAGTCAGAACCAACTTCCAAACACCAACGCGCCTACAAAGGTTGACCCCTCTGTGCTTACCACCTTCTTGGAGACTTTTATGAAACTATTGCACGATAGCAAGGCTGTGAAAGGACTACAGGAGTTGATAAACAAGTGTGCCAGTAAGGATAATTCTCTTGATGGACCCCATGTAGTCAGAAATATTGGTATGCATAAGACGAGAATAGGGCACGAGATGAGGCTTAACGCACAAATAGGAGACTATGAGATGGACCAAGTTATTTTGGATTTGGGATCTGACGTGAACGTATTGCCTAAACAGACTTGGGAGAGAATGGGGAGACTTGCATTGTAATGGTCATCAATTCAACTGAGGATGGCGAACAAGCAGAATATCCTCCCTATGGGACGATTGCAAGGAGTTACCATAGATATAGAAGGTGTGAGCACTTTGTTTGATTTTGAAGTAATATAAATTGTTGATGACAACAATCCATACCCCGCGCTCCTTGGAATAGATTGGGCTATTGATATGAATGGGGTCATCAACTTGAAGAAGTGGATGATGTCATTTGAAAGAAAATCGCTCCACGTTGTAGTACCATTGGACCCTGCAGAAGGACCGTACCATACCGAACTGGTCCGCGACTATGAGGAAAGTGATTATGATTTGGATCAAACCTAGAAAATTACCGCGTGAGACCAAGATTGGGTCAATCCAATGGTTGATGGATGGATTGCATGGGACCGTGAAATTTCTTGTCTCAGATTCAGATGAAGAGTTGGAATATTGGAAAAATAGGTTGCACGAATTATCCACACTGTGCTGCAACATGATGACCAAATCGTTGCGATGTGTGTCATCGAAGGTAATAAATTTACCTTATTACAATGGTTTAACTGAAGTAGATGATTTTTTTATGCTTTTGAAAGATAAGTTCTAGAGGATCACTGCTTTCAGGAACTGGATTTGGCACTACACACTACACCCGCTCAGTGGTGAGGTACGCACAAAGGCAGCTTTTATGACTGGCGTGATTATAGGAGGATGATGAAGATACGATTTGGTTGTCCTAATGTACGGTTAACTAAGAAATATGATGGGAGGAATGATCTGCATGATCATTCGGAAAAATCGACTAAAGTGTATGGAATGGAGCCACAACCAGAATGGGTGCATTTATTCTGCGACACTCTGGATATAACCCCTATGAATTGGTATTTGGAAACAAAGCTCCACCACGGCACCACAGAGTGAGATATCTTAAGAGAAGGATTCTTGTTGACCTTCAACTTTGAAGAGGGGTTTGAAAGCATTGATGAGGCTTTGCAAGAGGTTAAGGCAGTGATCTTCTGAATTCTGTAGGATCCTTTGGAATTGGTTCAACTAGATTCGAGCACCCAGTTGTGCCATGCGCTGGAATGCTATAACATGACTGCTGAAGGGGAGGATGAGGATCCATGGAATATCAATATCCCAGAAATAGAAGGCTTCCATGAGATCAAAGGTCCGCAGATAGAGAACCTGGATATCACTGCACCGCTGAAGACTAGACATATAAACATTGGTACTGAAGCGGAGCCTAAGTTCATGCATGATCATTGAGTTTCTCCATGAGTATCAGGACTTTTTTCCTACAAAAATTTTGGACTTGAAAAGCATCATAGGAAATTTGGGAGTGATGAAAATAACTTTGAAACCAGACGCGAAGCCCGTTAAGCAGAGGCCATATTGCCTTAATCGCAAATACAAGGAAAAGGTTCGCTTGGAATTAGACAAGATGCTTGAGGCTGGTATTATTGAACCAGTGGAGGAATTTGATTAGGTAATCCCAATAGTAGTTCAGGAAAAGAAGCAGAAGGGAGAGATAAGGATTTGCATAAACCTAAGAAATCTTAACGATTCCTGCATCCATGATCCTTTCCAGACACCATTTACCGATGAGGTAATGGAAAATGTTGGAGGGAAGGAGGCCTACTCATTTACTAATGGGTTCTCTGGATACCATCAAATCAAGATTGCGTCAAAAGGTAGGAGTAAAACAACCTTCGCAATAGAATGGGGGTGTTTTCAATATATGCAATGCCCTTCGGACGCAAGAATATGTCGACGATATTCTCTCGCGTAGTCATCGCGACAGTCAAAGAGTTTATTCACAAATTCTTGGAGGTATATTTTGATGACTGGACAGTGTTTGGGCTAGTAAAATGCCATGTATCCAGTCTACGCTTAATATTGGATACGTGTCGAAGGTATCAAATTACGCTAAATCTGAAGAAATGCGTATTCTATGTTCCCTTTTGAATTTTGTTGGGTCATGTAGGGTGCAAGCAAAGAATAATGGTGGAACCTACTCAGATCACAGTAATATTCAATTTGGAAGCCCCAAGGAGTGTCAAACAGCTGCACGCAATGCTGGTCCGTACTGGATATTATCAAAATTTCATCAAAGCTTATGCCCAGATTATCGTGCCCATGGAAAATTTGTTGAAGAAGGATGCTACATCGTGTTGGTATGAAGAATGTCAGCGCAATCTGGATGTCTTGAAGGAAAAGATGGTCACCGCATCGATCTTGGTCTTCCTGAATTGGAAGAAGGAATTCCATGTGCACGTTGACGCCTCGTGTATTACATTGGGAGTAGCGCTGAGACAGGCTAGCGTAGGAGAAATGGACCACCCTATAGCATTTGCAAGCAGAAAGTTATCAAAGGTTGAGAAGAAATACACAACGACAGAGCATGAGGGATTGGCTATGGTGTACGTGCTCCAAAAGTTTAGGCACTATCAATTGGGTGGACATTTCAAGATGTACACAGACCACTCCACTTTGAAGTACCTAGTCAATAACCCTATGTTGGGGGGAAGATATGCATATGGTTGTTGTTGTTTCAAGAATACGAATTTGAGGTAATTGTCAAGCCAAGGAAGGTTAAATGCAGGACCTAACCATTTGCCACAAATTGAAATGGGGGAGGAGCCTACTAATTTGGAGGAAGGGTTTCCTAACTCGCATCTCTTGATGGTGTGTGTAGCGAACAACCACTTTGCAGATATTATCCACTTTTTTACCACATGGATAGCTCCAGAAGGGTACACTAGTCAGCAGAAAAAGGAGTTGGTAGTACGCGTGATTGATTTCTCAGTAATTTCCAGACATTTTTATAATATGGGATCATATGAGATACTCCAATGACATGTTCCCGATTTTGAATGAAGTAATATCCTTGCTGAAGCTCATGGTGGAGCTGCGGGAGGACATTTTGTAGGAAAAGCAACAGCGCATAAGGTTTTACGCGTTGGGTTGTGGTGGCCTACACTGCATAAAGATCCTAAAGCCTATTGTAGGGCATGCTATGCATGTCAGAGAATGGGAAGACCATTGCGGAGGGATGAGCTATCATTAAATCCTCAGGTGTCCTTGCAGCCATTTGAGAAATGGGCAATCGACTTTGTGGGACCAATTCAACCCCCAGGTAAGAAAAAAGGTGTGCGTTATATCATCGCCGCGACAGAGTATCTAACTAGATGGGCTGAGGAACAACCTATGAAGGATTGTATAGGAGCAACAACAGCCAAGTGCTTGTTTGAATATATGTTAACCAGGTTCAGTTCACCAAAGGTATTGATGAGTGTTCGCATATACATTTCCCAATGAAATAATTACCACACTGACAGAAGAGTTTCAGGTGTATCATCAAAAAAGTACACCATATCAACCCTAGACTAATGGAACATTGGAGGCCTTCAATAAGATATTGGAGAATGCACTAACAAACATTTGCAACGCATAGCGGAATGATTGGGACATGCGTGTACTGGCAGTATTATGGGTGTACAGGACTACTTGAAAAAAGCTAATAGGCCAGATACCTTTCTGGTTGGTCTATGGCATAGAAGCTATGATGCCTATGGAATATATCATGCCTAGTCTATGCATAGTAGCCTTCACAAGGGTGGTGGAACGCAGAGCCTTGGAAGAATGGCTCGCACAGTTGATGGAGCTCGAAGAGGACAGATTCTTGGATGGACTTCATCAGCAAGTACAAAAGGAATGTGAAAAGGCATGGCACAATCGACACATCAAGATGCGCACTTTCAAGATAAATGACTTGGCTTTATTATATGATAGTAATTTCGCTAAATTTCCAGGAAAGTTTTAGATGCACTGGTTGGGGCCATATGTCATCAAAGAAATCACAGATGGGGGCACAGTTCAGCTCACAAAGTTGAACGGAGAACCTTTCCTAAGAAAAGTGAATGGGAACTAGTTGAAGCCGTATGCAAGAGATCTGGCTCAATGACTACATGACAGTAGCACAGTCTTAGTGATCCAGCAGCTACAAGGGAGCACGTGACGATAAACTACACTGCCCAGTTTTGGGGACTTCGCGATAGAGGAGTTGAGCTGAAAAGGGTGATGTCACAGTACCAGAAGTGACACGAAGGGAGCTATGCTATGGAGGGAGATACCACACATCACAGCCAGAAAATGATCGTTAGGGTCACTGTTCACGATCTGACAGCCAAGAGAAGGTTAAGAGGAGCGGGAGACAACATTTAAGGTTGAAATCTTTGGAGATCTTCTGCCAATTCAGCATTAATATATGGATTTTGGTGGGAACGGTCAAATTTGAATTCAAAATCTCCTATAAATTACATGTGGCCGTCTAGCAGAGAACACTTTGCAACCTGAGAATTTTTGCACTGTGTTGTTTTTCACTTATGAATCGCAATTTCTTCGAGGATTTGGTCACAAGCTCTATGTTTCATAATCTACTCGAGGACACCCAGCAATTTATTTGTAGCTCTATGTCAGGACCAGAAGAGATTGCAAGCATCGAAGGAAGTGTTGCCTTCGAAGGAGCAGCTCAAGAAGTTGTGAGCATGGAGGCTCTGGCTCTTGTGCCTACGCTACCAAGGTCACCTAGGCCAAAGCCTACACCAGTGCGTGAGACCTGTAAGCTGAAGAAAGACAAGAAGAAAAGGTTGGTGCCAGTCCACGAGTCATCTAGAAAGAACTCTGTTACCCAGGCACAAAAGAAGGACAAGCATCCTGAGAAGGCTGTAGATTTAGAGGCCAAAGAAGGCACTGAAGATATAGGCGTTGAGGGTGTGGATCCCATCTCCAAGTTTCTGGAGTATATCCCTTCGCGCAAAGGAAAGGTGCAGGTCACAAAGGACCCATACGTGGAGAAATTTGACGTTCACATGCCCCTGTTGCCAGAAAATATAACCTTTGAAGGTTCGCGCCTGGCGAGGGTTCCCCTTTTAAAGATGGGGGACTGGGACTTGGTGTTGATCTAGATTGTCATTGATGTCAATATGGCAATATTTTGGATAGTAAATAATGATGTGAAGCCAAGCAGAGCAGATTCGTGAAGCAACAAGAGCAGGAAGAGTTCATCAAAATCCATCAAAGAAGAGCTATCGAAAGAAGAGTTATTGGAGCATAGAATAACTATAGGAAGAAGAGCTATCAGAGCAGTGTATCGGATAGGAGTAAAGAGAAACCACAAGAGTGATGAGCCAAGACAATGCAGATCTATTGCATATGCCAAGAGTAAGAGCCATATTGGAGAAATTAATGAACCCCCGATTGCAATATAATGGAGTCAAGAAATGAACGGCGAAGATCAAACCCAAGTGCTTGCGGAAGGTAATCACAGAAATATATATGGATCGTCAGATCGACAGATATGTTAGATCGACGGTGATTAGCAACTACAGGGGTAGGAAAGTATGGATTTCCTTGATTGTGGCTGAAGTCCCGCACTCAATCCTAGTCGTCAATCTCATATTCAACTCTTAGATCGCAGTCAACTGCGGGGGTTAAGGCCATTTTAATCTGTGTGCCAGTCGAAGTCCCGAAAACCATAGATTGTGATATGTATTTCAGACCTGATGGTTCCATTATAATACACCTTAATACAATATCGCATACGTTGTATGAACTTTCATATCGTAAGTAATAAAGGTCACGGTACAACCTCCAATTGCAATATAATATTGCGGACCCAATGCACCATTATAACATGACTTTATACAATATCGCATCCACAGTATCACTAGTTTCTAAGGATGTCAAACCGTTGATTGTGATAAGGTTGTGGACCCAACATATTTATTAACAACTGTTTAATATCATATTGCATCTGCTCTGTCGGCAGTAGGGGAATCGGCTATGTTATGTGAAAACCTCTGATTGTGATAGAGTTGTGGACCTGATGGATTCATTAAAAATCATCCATTAAATATCGCATCGCTCCATCGGAAGATAGATCATGTGCACACTTGTAAAACCTCTGATTTTTATGAATTTACGGTTGTGGGATTAAAGGAATGACTCTGATTCTCATGAAATTACAATTGCAGGATTAAAGTTGATGACGTGGCATGTGGGACCTTCATGTGGGTATAGCCTTGGATGAATATTAAAAAAAGGCCTCTCCGATATAATCTTTTAATGTGCAAACTCATAAGTCGGCCTATCCTCCCAATGAACGTGTCTTTTGGTTATTGGAAAAACGCACATACATACAAGTTGAAATGCTTCACTTCAGGTAATCTATCTCGGGCATCTAACGGAGAGAAGAAATAATAGTTCACAACTTGTGAACTTGAAGAGATAGAGGAAGCCAACGATCGAGAGGTTGAAAGGTCGAGCGAGCGAAAAAGGAAGCCAAAAGTAAGGCGTATTAGACATCTATTATAGAGAACAAGGAAAGTTCACAACTCGTGAACTGGGAGAAACAGAGGAAGTTGAAGATTTGGCAGATGTCGAAGGTGCAGTAGAAGTTGAAGGTCTGGCAGACACAGAAGGTGTAGTATAAGTCGAAGTCCGAGCAAAGAAGGAAGCTGAAGACAGAGCGGGAGGACAATATTTGGACCTAATTCATCTTGAAAGATAGGGTCGGAGCCCTTGGGGTTGGTGCCTTAGAATTGGAAGGATTGGTGTCCTTAGAGTTGGTGCTCCTAAATCCAAGGTTGGTGCCTTAACAAGATAGGTTCAAAGCCCTAGAGGTCGGAGCCTCATCAAAATCAAGTTGGAGCTTGGAACACATTGATATTATATTTATTATTTTACTCAATAAAAATATACTTATACATTTCTCTATTTAAATTGTGAAGAATTAAATTGGTAATAATAAAAATTGAAAGAAAATATTGATTCACCGCCCCCCAGTATTTCCGACAATTGATATCAAAGCCAGCTTCTTCATATCATCCTAACATCTAGAAGAAGGATTCTTAGTCCCAATGAGAAATCAAGAAGTGTCAAGAATACCTCCTCTATTCGATGGCACAAATTTTGGTTTTTGGAAAAAGGAATGCCCTAATACTTAATGTCCCTTGGACCTGAAGTTTGGCATTCAGTTTTAAATGGGTACATAGCTCCTTCCACTCTTCCAAGAGATCAAGATGAAAGGAAATCTTACATTGCAAAAGCAAAAGCCTTAAATTCCATAACTAGTGGAATCACTGATTATGAATTTACAAAAGTCATGAATTGTGACTTGGCCAAAGAAGTATGGGATAAGCTAGTTAGCTTATATGATGGGGACTCCAAAGTTAAGAAGGCAAAGCTTCAAACTCATAGCAGACAATTTGAAAGTCTGAAAATGGATGATGAAGAAGATATTGCATCATACTTTCTCCGAGTAGCTGAATTGGTCAACTCTCTTAAAGGATTGGGAGAAAAAATTGAAGAAAGCACTATCATTCAAAAGGTCTTAAGATCTCTCCCAGATAGATTTGACTCCAAAGTAAGTGTTGTAGAAGAAATGAAGGACCTAGATACTCTCAAGATGGATGAACTTCATGGAATCCTCATTGCCTATGAGATGAGAAAAGGAAGCCCAAGTTCCAAAGATGCAGCATTCAAGGCCTCAAAATCAAAAAAGGGGAAAGAATCAAATACCAATAGTGATGACCCAGATGTTGAATCCAAATTGGCGCAATTTGTATGAAGACTAAAGAAATGATCTAAGCTAAAAAGTAAGTACCCTCTTATTTGTTTCAAATGTGGAAGAATAGGTCATTATGCTACAAAATGTCCTCTTAAGCATGATAGTGATGGTGAGGAAAATTCTAAAAGGATGGTATACAAAAAAAAGGGTTCAATAAGAAGAATTTCTTCTCTAATCAAGATGAGTCTGATGAAGATAAATTTGTAGTCATCAAAAATAAATCAACTAATAATTTCCCTCATCGCAAAGGAGGTAATAATGAATCAGATGAAGAAAATGACTATGTTGGAAGCCAAGAAGTATTACTCATGGCATTCACAAATGATGATTATTCAGGTCTAGAAGGAAATGTAGATGAATTGTTAATGAGTGCCATTGAAGAAAATGAGAAATTACGAAATAAAATCATTTCTCTCAAGGTAGAAAAGGAGGAAGCAAAAAGAAGGTAAGACTTGTTGAAAAAGAAGAAATTTGTGAAGAACATGAAGCCGAAATAGTATCTCTGAGGAAGGAATTGGAGCAAGTCAAAAATGGTTGGGAAAGCTCTCAAATACTTGACATTATCCTAAATGATAAAAAACCTCAACATGAAAAATATGGGACAGGTTTTAAAGGACAATCATCAAGTAAAAAGAATAATGCAAAAATATATGCCGACATACTTTCCAGCAACCCAAAAGAAGAAAGATTATTTCATCAAAGGCCCATCTCAAATCCAAAGGATGAAGAGAGAGTAACTCCAAGGAAGAATGTTGATTCAAATCATGGCTATTACAATAGGTTCAAAACTATCTTTTTTGGGCATTGTTTTTATTGTAAAATTTAGGTCATCAAGCTAAACATTGCATGGCCCATAAGAATGAAACACCAAAATTGAAGGATCAAACAAACAAACCATATGATCTCAAAGGGAAAGGACAAATCAAGACCTACAACTATTTTGATCCCTTGGCCAAATTTGATCCAATTTTCTCATTATGTAATGATAATGGGCATAATGAACAAAATTTCCCCCTCAAAAGAAGAGAAGAAAAAAATGAGAATCCCAACACAAATAAATGTGGTCTAGCTCTATGTGATCACAGTGATGAAAACCATTGGTTTTTGGATAGTGGGTGCTCCAGACATATGACAGGTGACAAAAGGAAGTTTGTCTTATTGAATAAAAAGGAAGGAAATGTATCCTTTGGAAGTGGATTTGCCAAAATTGTTGGAAAAGGAACTTTTACCCTTATTAATGGAAAAGGAAAGGCTCAAAATTATTTTCTAGTAGACGGGCTCAAACACAATCTCTTGAGTGCTAGCCAAATCTATGATCAAGGACATAATGGTGTCTTTAGCACTAAATATTGTGAAATAAGGAACTCTTCCTTAGGGGAACTTGTGGTGAAAGGAGTTAGAACATCAAATAACGTCTACATTCTGAAAAAAATTCAAGAAGATAAATGTTACTTAAGTCAAACAGATGAAAGTTGGTTGTGGCACAAGCGATTTGGACATACAAGTTTCGATAACTTGATCAATATCAGCAAGATTAATGTAGTACAATACATCTCAAAGTTATTCAAGCTAAATCAAGGAGTATGTGGTCCATGTCAACATGGAAATCAAACTAGAACTAGCCACAAGACCAAGGAGTTTTCTACATCAAAACCTTTGGATATCATCCATGCTGATTTATGTGGACCGACTAGAACTCCGACACTCCAAGGAGAAAGGTACTTTGCTTTATTTGTTGATGAATATACTAGAATGTTGTGGGTATATTTCATAAAATATAAATTTTAAGCAATTGAGTGTTTTAAGAATATTAATTCTCTTGTAGAAAATGAAAAGGATTCTAAGATTAAATGTCTTAGAACAAATAGAAGGGGAGAATTCACATCAAAATAATTTGATGAATTCTATAAAGTACATGGAATCGAAAGAGAACTCTCTGTTTCTATAACACCCAAGAAAATTGGGGTCGTTGAAAGAAGGAACCAAACAGTTCAAGAAATGGCAAGAACAATGTTAATAGCAGCTGACTTGCAGCCAAAATTCTGGAGAGAAGCAGTCGAGACAGCTATTTATACCTTGAGTCGAACTCAACTAAGACCAAATAATGAGAAGACTCCTTATGAATTATGGAAAGGAAGACCTGCTTCAGTAAAATACTTCAAGATTTTTGGAAGCAAGTGCTTCATAAAAATCAATGATGACTCACCAGGAAAATTTGATTCTCATGTTGATGAAGGAATATTCCTTGGATATACTACAAGGAGAAAAGCCTACAAATGCTACAATAATCAACTACGGAAAATAGTGGAAAGAATTGATGTGAAGATTGATGAAGGCCTTCTAGAAAAAGAAATTGAAGATCATGAGGTTGACCCTCTCATTGAAGAAAGCAAAGAAGAACCTGAAAAAGAGGAAAAAGATCAAGAAAAACACAAGGAAAAAGAACCATCTCAAACCCCTTCAAAGGTGAAGTTTCTCCAAAAACATCACCCAGAAGAGCAAATTATTAGCAATATAGATGAAGGGATGCAAACCCGAAGAAGGATGAAAAGTACACCAAAAAAATGATGTTTCTCTCCTATCTATGATAGAACCAAAAACATTTACTCAAGCAAGTAAGGATCCTCATTGGCTAAAAGCCATGGAAGAAGAAATGTCTCAAATTGAGAAGAATGAGACATGGGAGCTGGTACCTCATCCAAAGGATAAAAATATAATTGGAACCAAGTCGGTGTTCAAAAACAAAATGAATGAAGATGGACAAATCATCAGAAATAAGGCAAGGCTTGTTTGTAAAGGTTATTCACAAATTGAAGGAATCAACTTTGAAGAAACCTTTGCACCAGTAGCTCGTGTGGAAGCTATAAGGATGTTCTTGGAATTTTCTTGCTCTAAAGGATTCAAAAGCTATCAAATGGATGTAAAATTAGCATTTCTAAATGGGGAACTCAAGGAAGAAGTCTTCATGGAGCAACTAGAAGGGTTTAATCTAGCAGAAGGAAAAGACTTTGTTTGTAAGTTGAAAAAGGCATTATATGGGTTGAAACAAGCTCCTAGAGCTTGGTATGCAAGATTGGATCACTATATAAAACAACAAGGTTTCAAGAAGGGGGTGGCAGGAAGTAATTTCTACATAAATATGGATGAGGATAAGTTACTAGTCACTCTTGTCTATGTTGATGATCTGATTTTTGCTAGTAATAATTATGAGATGAGCCATGAGTTTGCTCAAACTATGTCAAAAGAGTTCAAAATTTCGATGATAGGAGAGTTATATTACTTCCTTAGACTACAAGTATCTCAAACCACAGCAAGTATGTTCATATTTCAAGAAAAATATCTTAAATACAAGCTTAAAAGATATGGAATGGAAGACTATGCACCCATGAGCACACCTATGACCACATATTGCAAATTAAGAAAAGATGATGACTCTCCTCCGGTAGATGCAACTCATTACAGGTCAATAATTGGATCCCTGCTATACTTAACTGCTACGAGACCTGATATCATGCAAGCAATAGGAATGGTGGGAAGATTTCAATCATCTCCTAAACAATCCCATTTGTTGGTTGTAAAAAGAATTCTCATATACTCAAAAGGAACTCCTGATTTTGGTCTTTGGTACCCTAAGATCTCAACTCTTACTGTGACTTCATACACCGATGCTGATTGGGCCAGAAGTGTCGATGATCGAAAAGTACTAGTGGAAATGCATTATTCTTGGGAGATTGTCTAGTATCTTGGCTCATCAAAAAACAAACATCCATATCACTATCTACAGCTGAAGCCGAGTATATAGCTATTGCAGATTTTTGTACTCAAATATTATGGATGAAGGAAGCTCTGAAAGATGTCAACATAGGTACCAATCAACCAATCACCATCTATTGTGATAACACAAGTGCTATCAGTCTCAGCAAAAATCCAATGATGCACTCAAAGACCAAACATATACCAATCAAGTATCATTTCCATCATGAACAAGTAGCTAAACAAAACATCAACTTGGAATATATCAATACTAAGGAGTAGATAGCTGATATTTTCACAAAACCTCTTCCTCAAGAAGCATTTGAACATCTTCACCAAAAGATGAGGGTTATTTCTCTAGCATCACATTAATTTGATTCATAAAGATGTTCCATGACAGGGGGAGCAGTTCGATAGGGGGAGTTCTTGTGCACCTTTTTGCCATTGATGTCAAAGGGGGAGAGAAGAAGAATACTGCCACCAATGACAAAGGGGGAGATTGTTGATCTAGATTGTCATTAATGTCAATATGGAAATATTTTGGATAGTAAATAACGATGTGAAGCCAAGCAGAGCACATTCGTGAAGCAACAGGAGCGGGAAGAGTTCATCAAAATCCATCAAAGAAGAGCTATCGAAAGAAGAGTTATCGAAGCATAGAAGAACTATCGGAAGAAGAGCTATCGGAGTAGTGTATCGAATAGGAGTAAAGAGAAATCACGGGAGCAACGGGCCAAGACAATGCAAATCTATCACATATGCCAATAGTGAGAGCCATATCAGAGAAAGTAATGAACCCCCGATTGCAATATAATGGAGTCAAGAAATGAATGGCGGAGATCAAACCCAAGTGTTTCCGGAAGGTGAATCGTGGAAATAGATCTAGATCGTCAAATCGACAAATCTGTTAGATCGACAGTGATTAGAAACTACAAGGGTAGGAGAGTACAGATTCCCTTGACTGTGGCTGAACTCTCGCACTCAATCCTAGTCGTCAATCTCGTATTCAACTCTTAGATCATAGTCAAATGTGGGGGTTAAGGTCATTTTAATCTGTGTGCCAGTCGAAATCCCGCAAACCATAGATTGTGATATGTATTGTGGACCCGATGGTTCCATTATAATACACCTTAATACAATATCGCATCCGTCGTATGAACTTTCATATCGCAAGTCATAAAGGTCACAGTAAAACCTTCGATTGCGATATAATATTGTGGACCCACTGCACCATTATAACATGACTTTATACAATATCGCATCCGCAGTACGCTAACTTCGAAGGGATGTCAAACAGTCGATTGTGATAAGGTTGTGGACCCAATGGATTTATTAACAACTGTTTAATATCATATCGCATCCGCTCCGTCGGCATTAGGGGAATCAGCTATGTTATGCGCAAACCTCCAATTGCAATAGAGTTGTGGACCCAATGGATTCATTAAAAAAAATTCATTAAATATCGCATCCACTCCATCGGAAGACAGAGCATGTGCACACTTGTAAAACCTCCAATTTTTATGAAGTTGTGATTGTGGGATTAAAGGAATCACTCTGATTCTCATGAAATCACGATTGCGGGGTTAAAGGTGATGACGTGGCATGTGGGACCTTCATGTGGTTATAGCCTTGGACAAATATTTAAAAAGGGCCTCTCTAATATAATCTTTTAATGTGCAAACTCATAAGTCAGCCTCTCCTCCCAATGAACGTGTCTTTTGATTATTGGAAAAACTCACATACATACAAGTTGAAACACTTCACTTCAGGTAATCTATCTCGGGCATCTAATAGAGAGAATAAGTAACAGTTCACAACTCGTGAACTTGAAGAGATAGAGGAAGCCAAAGATTAAGAAGTTGAAAGGTCGAGCAAGTGAAAAAGGAAGCCAAAAGTCAGGTGTATCAGACATCTATAATAGAGAACAAGGAAAGTTCACAGCTGGTGAACTGGGAGAAATAGAGGAAGCCAAAGTTCTGGCAGACGCAGAAGGTGCAGTAGAAGCCGAAGGTCTGGCAGACGCAGAAGATGTAGTAGAAGCCGAAGGCCGAGTGAAGAAGGAAGCTGAAGATAGAGCGGGAGGACAATCTTTTTACCTAATTCAACTTGAAATATAGGGTCGAACCCCTTGGGGTTGGTGCCTCATAATTGGAAGAATTAGTGTCCTTGGATTTGGTGCTCTTAAATCCAAGGTTGGTGCCTTGACAAGATAGGGTCGAAGCCCTAGAGGTTGGAGCCTCATTAAAACCAAGTTGGAGCTTGGAACACATTGATATTGTATTTATTATTTTACACAATAAAATTATACTTATACATTTCTCTATTTAAATTGTGAAGAATTAAACTAGTAATAATAACAATTGAAAGAAAATACTAATTCACCGCCCCCAGTATTTCCAACACTTGGCTGACCATGAGAGGTTTCCCCACCGTGCGTCGAAGAATTACATGAAACTAGTGTATTACAAAGAATCTGGCGTCACTGTGTTGGAGCTAGTTGAGTGGATTCATGAGTAAGCCAATAGGGATTGTTGAACCTATTGTGGGTGCCCCATTATCACCGCTCCAACATCAATATCACATGTATAAAGAAAATGTTGACTTTGGTGCATGATGGGTGTTTATGGCTTGGAATGCCTATCCCCATGATAGACATGCTCATCCACATAATCCCACTCCTGCCACATGAAGGCTTGAATCTGGCCAAGGAGTTTGGCAGAAAAACAAGTGAGTGAAAATTGGCAGAGAAGATGAAGGCTAAATTTGAGCTTATCAAGAAGCCACATGGGTACTCCATAACATCCATCAACAACCTCTTAGTGAAAATTGTGACGCAAATACTAGGTAGTAAGTTCATGAGGAAGTGTCGTGCGAATGAGATTTTAGCGCTCGTGATCTCGTTAGTTGCATAATGTGTGGAGGGCATGAAATTTAATTGGTCGCGTTATATATGTAGCGAGTTCCTTGTGAATTGTCATGAGGCTCAAGACGAGAGCAAGACCTTCCACTATGCATGGTTGTTGCTCTCTATCATGCTAATTGCTTGGAAGCTGCTAGAGGATAGCTAGTTCCCCCCAATGGAGGCAGGTTTGCTAGAGGCTACACAGTTTTCCTCCCTTTGGGCCACAAAGCAACCCACACAGGTCACAGAAACAAAAACTTTCTGGGTTTTGATGTTGTCGAGCAGTCACATGTCCATCAACCAGGTGACATGGTTGTCCCCAACCATGTATGAGCAGTTATCAGAGTAAGAAGAGTTCAAGGCAAACTTCCACCATGTCTATATCAGGGCGTGGAAGGATCTAGAGAAGAAGTGGTTCGATCTGCCATATCTTTCCACAGATGATGCGATTCAGGAAGTCATCAAGCAGTGGCTAGCAGATTGGCACTCTCCTTATGACTTGGCCACTGGTACCAGCAATGGCACGGGGAGTTCTGTGGAGAAGAAGAAGGAGGAGGCAACAAAATAAGTGGTCCAGAATTTGGTTGCACAGTGAAGGAAGGAGGTTGAGGAGAAGGTCCGATTAGAAAAAGGGTGCGTTGCAAAGCAGCGGGCTGAACAAGAGCAGTGTGACTCTGAGTGAAGCGGTAAATCCCCTTCGCCCTAGACTAAGGAGGAAGAGAAATCAGCACAGAGTGGTGGCGCTGATGAAGGACAAAGAACTCCATTCTGGGTCAAGAGGTACAGAGAACAACACATGGAGGGGCCCCGAAAGAAGTCAAAAGTGACTAAGCCACCGCTAGATCCCATTATGCTAACAAAGGGTGATCTCGACGAGATCAGGGACAAGGTGCATGACACTACTATGGAACTATTGCATAAATTTGAACAACAACACCGACTATTCAAAAGGATCTACGTGAACTCCAAATCTAGACCAGCAGGATACAGATGGGTGTTGTATAGATGAGCTTGGCTCTAGGGACAAGTCAGGCTGCAGAACTTGTCAGGTCAGTGGACCTCAAGACAATCACGCTACCTGAAGGGTCCTTGAGCATAGACTACGTTGATGACAAGGTCATCATGAGCACTCTGAAGAAAATCAGCCTCAATATCGCAGCGCTCCCCAACGAATATCTTCACACGCTACAGATAGGTGTGACGGCATAATTGAGCATGTGGGAGCAGTGCGCTCTCAACTTAATAAGTGAGTATCGGGTGAACAATGAGAAAATGTTCACCGAGAAGATAGAGGCCTTGAAGGAAAAAGAAATGATCCAGACGCAGGGTCCCCAACTGGCGTTCGTGGTGGCAAAGGCATGCAGGACAGTGCCGAAGTTGCACATACCTAAGGAGGCACCGCTTGAGGCTAAGATCCAGAAACATGTTGCAGGTGTCTACGATGCTAAGGAAGAAGTGGCCAAAGTTCAGTTTGAACTTAATATGAAAATCACATAACTGGAGCTCAAGTCACAGCCTTCCACTTCGCCTAAAGTTAGGGAACAGCGCGAAGCTTCCGTCAAGGAAGGAATTGCTACTATGGATGACATGGTCATTAACTGCACAGCTTTATTAGAACAAGCCATGGAAGTGGTGATGGCCCTGCAATAAGATCCCACCGTGCAGCTTTTGAATATAGAGATCCACGAACTCCAACAGTAGTACGATGAGGTTAGGGCGACAGCACGCACCATTGCTACAATGCAGTGCCTCGCCAAGTTGCAAGAGGCAAAGAAACTTCTTTCACGGGTGGAAGTAGCGCAGAAAAAGGAAGTAGTCCCTAAGGCCAAGTTGGGTCCTTGGTTAGATGAAGCCTACTTAGTCTCGGCCAACATACAGGAAAATTTGATGAACTTGCAACTTACACAATAGAAGATCAAGCGAGCCGGTGAAGGACCAACCACAAAGTAGGTGGTGGATAAAGTAAAGATGGAAGCCACACAGAGCACGGCTGAAGTAGCATTGTACAGGTAGAGCTGGGGGATCTTTGTAGCAAGATCACCATGCCAGCCGAGTGACTCGAGGGCAAGTCACGACCTTTGTGTTGGGGGCCTATTGGGATGGGGTCCCTTGGGGTCAGGTTTGGGGCAAAATCCCAAGTTTGATGTAAAAAGATGTAAAGTCTCTGAAAATTGTGGTCGTGGAGTGTGTAGCTAGTTAAGAGTCAAAAAAGAGTTTTACCCTCCTTTATGTAAGCTTAAGTCGACTATTTGAAGATCTACCCATGGTCCATGGACCATGGGATTGTATAAATAGGTGTGTCTTAGAGAGTCTAAGGCAAGTAATTGAAGTTAGTCTATGGGTACAAGTGAAGGAGTCTAGTGTAGAGTAGTCTTAGAGCAGAAAAGGCTCTACAGCTGAGTGCGCAGAGGCCTAGAGTAGTGTCCGCAGCTGAGTACGCAGAGGCTTAGAGTAGTGTTCGCAGCTGAGTGCGTGGACCCCTGCAGCTAAGTGCGCATGGAAGTATTGAGTTTGTAAACCTATATTGAAGATCAATAAAGAAGATTATTGTAGAAATTCATGTGCTTTATCTCTTTACTTATGTTATGTATGATTGTGGTATATGTTGTGTTCAATCATGTTTTTATGAAATAATGATGCATTGATGCATGACTTTACTTGATTTGTATTACTACCTGAACACAATTAATGTTAAGTGATTGCATGAAGATCCTAACACTTTCTGTTAAAGTTATTAAACACTTAGGTAGATTTGAGTAAGTATTGATCTAGGGGTAAGCTAGGGTGTGTGTAAGTAATTAATTACTCTATTCAAGGTCCGTGAAAGCCAATCATAGACCTTCGCGAAGGTCTAGAGGCTGATTAAAGGAAGTTATAGCAATAATCCATAATAGCTTAGAAGTCTGCGTGAAGGCATATCTAGGTCACAGTAGGACATCATGTTGATCTTTGGGTGCGGAAACTTGGTTCCAACATCCCCCGGTACTACTTCGGGTGAGACTTCAATCTGCGCACTATGGATTTATGCCAAAAGGGCCAGTAGTGTAGGGATTTGTTTGGGGCAACTAACTTTGAACCTAGGTCAGAACCCCCTAAGCCAACACCAACCCCACCAGTAATTCCATCTAATAATACTATCCCTACAAAGATTACCCTTATTTCTACTACTCCTCCAGTAACGCCCCCTATAACTAGCATACCCATTTCATCTACTACCCCTACCACCACTACACCAACACAACAAACTACCATCCCAACCCCATTAATACCTTCCACATCCACATCTATTGTAGTTACATCTTCATCTCATCTACCTATCATGGCAGGTCGTTATGCCCCCTTGTTTTACTTGGACAACTCAATGCCATGCCATAAGATTACCAGAGTAGAATATCTCAATTTTATGGCACAGGGCCAATCATTACTCAACAACATATAGGCAAAATGAATGATTATTTGGATTTTCAAGAAATTTATGATGATGATGTGAGGTTGAAACTATTTTCCCAAATTAAAAAATAGTTTAAATCATTTCCAACTGCATCTATCCCACATCTCGCACAATTTCACCAAACTTTCCTCAGAAGATGGGAAGTAAAGAAGAATCCTCTCTAAATATTGGCTGAATATGAGAGTATAAAGAGAGCCCTTGGTGAAATTGTCCAAGACTATTGCACTAGGTTCAATAATATTTACAATTCTATCCCAACTATTATTCAACCCCCACGAGGACTAGCTTTAATCAAATTTCCAGATGGTTTTGATCCAAGAGTCTCTTAACAACTGAGGGAGAGGAATCGTGCTACCCTTGAGGAAATGTAGAGGAATGTAGTCAGTGTAGAAGCAAATATGTTGGAAAAGAGAACTAGGTTAAAGGCTAAGAAGAAATTCACTATTAAAGAAGAACCTGCTTCTTCTTCATCAGATGTTAAGTTGTATACCTTAGTTAAAACTATGGAAAGAATGATGGAAAGGATAATTTTAACTGATAGGTCTTCTCCCATGGATAATCAATGTGGTCCTCCAATTAGAAATCCGAATTTTAGAAAAAAAAACCACCTCAAATCAAATAAAGAGAATAGAGAGGCCAAACTAATCAGTAGGAAGTTAGACCTCCTTTCCAAGAGAATTATGCAGATTAATAATCTGAGCTACTAGAGGATCATGAATAAAATCAAATAAACTTATTTGAGTAAAGTGAAATTGACCACATTTTCTTAACTAAAGAGTAGAAATACATGTTCTTTCTATCGCAACTAGAGGTCCTCCCTTTAGATTCAAATGATTATAAACAAGGATACCAAAATGTTATCATGGAGGTTCACATACAATACCTTTTGAGGAGTAAAAAGGATGTTGAAATTCCTCCCAAGAAAATTCAGAATGACACCCCTTCTAATAGCTAGCCAAAAGATGATTCTCGGAATGAAACTTCTAAAAAAACATCAAAGAAATAGAAAAACCTCAGACATCTTTCAGTATTGAAAATGAATTGGCCAAGGTAAAAAATTATATTCCCCTCACTAAATTAATTAACAATAATTCATATAGATCTCAAATCATGAAGGCTCAAAAGATAGGGGAAGGGACGGACACAGCCAACTTAACTGATGACCAACCTGAGTTGTTTTTTGGACTTGAAGTTGAAGGGAAGTCTCAAGATGGTAGTGTGCCACATTTTATATCAGTTTAAACATTCATGAAAAAATTATGCACAATTCAATGCTTGCTTCTGGTGCTTCTCACAATCTGATGCCCAAAGCTATCATGGAAAAACTAGGTTTAGACATCACAAGACCTTACAAATATTTGTACTCTTTTGATTCCAGCAAAGTAAGATGCCTAGGTCTCATCAAAGACTTACGTATTACTCTGGCCCAAATACCAGCAAAGAGTCTATTCATAGACATTGTAGTAGCATGCATACCTTCCAAGTATGGAATGTTACTATCAAGATCCTGGGGAGCAAAGTTACAGGGTGCTTTGCAGATGGATATGACCTATGCTACCATTCTCAATTTTTGTCAGTAGAGAAGTTTATATAGGGAAAAATTAATGAAATATATGATTATTATCCAAGAAAAACTGAACAATTACCCCCTCTACTCTATGCACTCATATTTGGACTCCTTTATTTTGTATAATGATGAATGTGTAGCGGAGGAAATGTCACACTTGGACATTGAATTGAGCAACACGGAGGAGATGAAATAAGAAGCTAGAAAACAATATGAAGAGGGTGAATCCCTTTGGAATATGGATTTCTATGGGGTTGTGATCAATGAAGGAGTAGGGGCATGTGTTTTGATTTTAAACGCACAAACAGGTATAGCTAAGGGACATGCTTACAAGCTTAATTTCCAATGTACAAATAATATAGTTGAATATGAAGCACTAATTTTAGGACTGAAAATTTTGAAGAGGTTGGGAGCTAAGAGAATTTATGTACATGGGGATTATGAAATCATCATTAATCAAATTAAAGGTAAGTAATTGGCTAAACACCCTAGACTAAGGACCTACATTAATGCAGTCTTGGATTTTCTGCGATGTTTTCTTGAATATCAATTGTATGTTATCCCTAGAGGGAAAAATATCTTGGCTAGAGCTTTGGCTACTTCAGCCAGTACTTGTAAAATGTCATTCCATACAAATATAAAATATTAGGTGGAAGTAAAACACAAACCAGTTGTTCCAGATAATGTAAGATATTGGCAGGTTTTTGGTAGTGATAAGTAGGTAGAAAAAATTTTACAGTTGAAAGATGAATTTGAGTATGTACATATTGATACAGATAATGATGTAGATGAAAATAAAAAGCAAATAATGTTAAATGAAATTGATGATAATCCATAAGAACTAGAGGGTCTAAAATTAAAAGAAAATGTGTTTCCAAGAGGATTGGTGCCATTGGAAGAGCTTTTTTATTTTAACGATGTAGCCAAAAAGCCAAAAATAGAAACTGTAGGAGATGAGGTTGAGGACTATAATATAGGTACTACAGAAATTCTGGAAATTGTAAAGTAGTCCAAATCCTCGCCTCCTAAAGAAAATCATGGATACATTGAGCTATTAAAAGAATTTTCTGATGTGTTTTCTTGGAGCTATGAAGATCTCAAATCTTATGATATCAGTATCATACAACATAACATTCCCATCAGAGAAGACCAAAAACCCTTCAAGAGGAAATTAAGGAGAGTAAATCCATTCATGTTACCTTTGATAGAAAAGGAATTCAAGAAACTTTTTTATGCAAAAATCATTGTGCCCCTAAGATTTTCAAAATGGGTCTCTAATCTAGTACCAATAAGAAAGAAAACAAGATAAATAAGGCTCTAAGTAGATTTTAAGAATCTAAACAAAGTTTCTCTCAAGGAAAACTACCCTCTTCCCAAAATGGATCATATTTTACATAAACTAGTTGGTTCCAACATAATTTCTTTGCTGGATGGTTGCTCAGGACACAACCAAATTCTAGTTCATCCTAACAATCAACATAAAACATCTTTCACTACACCTTGGGTAACCTTTATGTATGTAAAAATTCCCTTTGGCCTTATGAATGCAGGGGCCACTTTCCAGAGAGAAATGGATATTGCATTTTCTAATGAGAAAGATAGGTTCATAGTAATTTACCTGCATTATATTACTATATTTTCAAAAACAAACAAAGAGCACCTATTACACTTGAGAAAGGTTTTTGAAAAATGCAGAAAATATGGTATCTCCTTGAACCCCAAGAAAACTTGTTTTGGTTTAGAGGAAGGAAAACTATTGGGTAGCTTTATTTTGAAAAAAGGCATCAGAATAGGCCCCAATAGAGTTGAATCCATAATGAAAATTGACCCTACCAGGAACAAGAAAGAAGTTCGGTCCTTCATCGGTAAGATCAATTTCCTAATAAGATTCATTCCAAACCTGGACAATATCTTGAGAGCCATTACAAACATGCTAAAGAAATATATGGAAATAAAATGGAATACTAAATTCAAAAAATCTTTTAGTCAAGTAAAGTTAGCTTTGACAACTTCTCCTGTTTTAATTGGCCCTTACTTTACAAATAATTTCATGATTTTTTATTTTTCTTCTGAACATACTAATGCAGCAGTTTTTTTGCAGAAAAACAGTGAGGGGCATGAACAGCCTATAGCTTTCTTTAGTATAGTTTTAAGGGATGTCTCATTAAAGTATAATATAATGGTGGAACAAGCCTTTGCTTCGGTGAAGGTGCTGAAAGATTTTAGAGTTTACATTCTACATTCCCATATCATTGCATTTGTCCCAAGTGATGTAGCTAAAGATATCCTTAAACTAATCCATATGGGAAAAGAGGCAAATGGATTGCAGTTAATCTAGAATATGACATTGAGATAATACCTACCAAGCTCATCAAAGGTCGGGGATTGGCTAAGCTAATGGTTGAATCAAATTTCCATCCACTAGATATAAATTTTATAGCTACACTAGATGAACAGGAAGAGTTGGTGACTTCATAAGTATCAGAAGCATTTTCACTAGATGTATAAATATGTATTGTAACATTGAAAGGAATATAATGAAAAATCAAGCTCGTAGTCCCGGTTTCGGGATCCAGGGGAAAATCTATGTGTATATGTGTTTTATGTGTTTTAGAATTCACATGCAGGTAATTTCTGTATGAGGTTAAAACCTACATTTGGTATCAAAGTTGTTTTGGCTTCAAGAGGATGTCTTTGTTGCTGAGGGGTTTCGCTCAGGCCTGTGGTAGACCCTATTCAATGGGAGATCTACGAGATCGATTCTGGAGGTGAAAGAAGATGGTGAGTAGTGGAAAGAGAGAGATCAAGAAATTTAACGGTCAGAGTTTTGAGTTGTGGAAACTCAAGATGGAGGATCTGTTGGTGGATAAATATCAGTGGATCACACTAGATCTGGGTACTAAACCAACGGGAGTGTTTGATGAAGAATGGAATAAGTTGGATCAGAAGGCAAAGAGCACAATACGATTGTGTGCCTTAGATTCAGTATTGCTGAATGTATCAGGGGAAGCTACGACGAAGGCTTTGTGGGACAAGTTAGAGACTTTGAACCAATCTAAGTCTCTGGTGAATAAATTGTTCCTATGGAAAAATTTGTATAACCTGAGGATGGAAGTTGGAGACTCAGTGAAAGAGCATTTGAATGCATTTATTACCATGGTAAGTCAATTATCGTCTGTTGATATCAAAATTTCAGATGAAGATAAGTGCATTAGTTTGTTGTGTTCTCTACCAGATTCGTGGGATAGTCTGGTTATTGCAATAGGTAGCAATGCAACTGCCTTGCAGTTTGACGAAATAGTCTCATCCTTGTTGATGGAGGAGATGAGACAAAAAAATATGGAGAGCCAGAATGGTGATGCCTTTTCTGTATGAGGATGGTCCCAGAACATAAACAAAAATAAGTCATCAAGTGGGATATCTAAATCTAGAGGGAGATCTAAATCTCCAGGAAAACCTGTAAAGGTGGTGTGCTGGAAATGCGGAAAGGAAGGGAACTACAAAAGGGATTGTAAATCTAAAGCTCCTAACAGAGGAAAGGGATCTAATGATGCTCCTTCTACAGAGGCGAAAACCACCTCAGATGAAGGCAGGGATGTGTAGTGGCTTCTTCAAGTACACATGTAGATCATAAGGCATGGTTGATTGTGTAGGAATTTACAGGGTAAGTTCCTCAGACATAACACCAAAAGGACACCGCTCACAAACAGATCAGAGATCAATACACCAGTATTTTGACGTGGTTCAAACCCTCAGAGAGGGAAAACAGACAATTTATTAATAAAAGAATGAAAATTTACATAAGCTTCTCTCATGCACGGTTAACCTACAAATGACCTTCCATGCGCTTTAAATAGAATTCATGGACCAATCGGGTGTCAAGCCACGGATCAAGTGTCGGTAATACCGAGGAGAGAATGAACCGTCGGACCAATACATATCGTGACCATCGGATTGTAAGTTACAAATGTACATAGTAAAGAAACACACTTTACCTAACTCTATACTAGACCAAGTTATACTTAACTATTCCTATGTGTCGGAATATCCTAACAGATTGACTCAGGTGCATCCTTTCACTTCACTCCCTATAGAGAGTGGTTCTGTGAGTATGACAAATATGATGGTGGTGATGTCTTCTTGGGGGATGACAAGAAGGCTAGAATTGTTGGTTGTATAAAATTAAAGTTGAAGTTGCAAGGTGGAAGGGTTAGAACACTTCTGGGTGTTCTGCATATTCATGCATTAGCCAGAAATTTGATTTCTGTAACCAAGATGGATGATGCAGGTGTAAAAACATTGTTTGAGAAGGATACCTGCAAGATGGTTTGGAGGGCACTGGTATTGATGTGGGGAGTTTGAATTGGAACTCTTTATAAGCTACAAGGTAGCACTGTTGTTGATGGGTGCAATAGTTCCATTGTTCCTAAAAGTGGAGCAGAAAATCTAGTGGCCTCTAGAGAGAAGACCATGTTGTGGCATCAAAGGCTTGGACATATAGGAGAGAAGGGCCTTCGAATACTTCATGGTAAAGGTATGAGTAATAGCTCTCTGGATTTTGATTTTTGTGAAAATTTATATGGGAAGCAGAATCGGGTGAGTTTCCCCTCTGGTGGTATGAGGGTGAAACAGATATTAGAACTTGTGAAAAGTGATGTGTTTGGACCTGTGAAGGTTCCATCACTGGATAATTTTGTGTACTATGTATCATTTATTGATGGTTTCTCAAGGAATACATGGATATATTTCCTTAAGAAGAAATGTGAAGTCTTTGACAAGTTTAAAGAATTTAAGGCTCTGGTGGAAAACCAGATAGAGAAGAAGATAAAGGTGCTGAGGACAGATAACGGTGAGATTTTTGCAACAAGGAATTTGAAGAATTCTATAAGAAGTGTGGTATAGCAATGTAGAAGACTACTCCATACACGCCTGAGCAAAATTGAGTTGTAGAAAGAATGAACAAGACGTTGTTCAAAAGGGCAAGAAGCATTCTCAATGGTGCCAGGTTAGGACAGGAATTCTGGGTAGAGGCGGTGGAGATAGCATGTTACCTGGTCAATAGATCACCTTCATCAGTGTTGGAGGATAAGACTCCACAAGAGGGATGGACTGGGAAGAAACCCTCTCTTTCACATCTGAGGGTATTTGGATGTGATGCATATGTACATGTCCAAAGGAGAAACGAACCAAGTTGGATAGTAAATCTGAAAAGTGCATCTTTATTGGGTATAAGGATGGTTTAAAGGGTTATAAGCTTTGGAACCCAGTAACAAGGAAGGTTGTGTATAGCCGAGATGTGGTGCTCAGAGAGGTAAAATATGTTATTAAACATGAAGTCCAACCAAAAGAACCTGAGAAGATAGAGTTTGAGATAAAGGAGGAAGAATCAGACTCTACAGCAGGGGAGGAATCAAAAGATGAAGAGCCACAAACTTCGGGTGTGAGAAGATCAATTCGAGAAAGAAGGTAGCCATAAAGGTATAGTCCATCTGATTTCTATTCAAATTTTGCTTTATCTATTACTGATGATGATCCCAAAACTGTGAAGGAGGCAGTAGATTCAGAGGATGGAAAACTCTAGAAAGAGGCCATGGTTGATGAAATGGCATCTTTGCACAAAAATGAGGCTTGGGACCTGGTGGAGTTGCTCGCTGGAAGGAAACCCATTGGCAACAAATGGGTGTTCAAGAAGAAGACAAATGTAGAAGGAAAGGTGGAGAAATACAAATCTCGGTTGGTAGCAAAAGGTTATTCCCAGGAGCCGGGAATTGATTTTGGTGATATTTTTTCTCCTGTTACCAAGGTAGCTTCTATTATATTACTTTTATCTGTTGCTACTGCTTTTAATTTTCAGGTAGAACAGATGGATGTGAAGACACCATTTCTTCATGGGGACCTAGAAGAGGAGATCTACATGAAGCAACCTGAAGGCTTTGCGATGAAGGGTGAGAAAGAACTGGTATGCAAGTTAAAGAAGTCTCTGTATGGGTTAAAATAGTCACCAAGGATGTGGTATCAGAAATTTGATACATTTATACAGGGACTTGGCTTCACTAGAAGCAAAGCAGATCATTGTGTGTATTTTAAATTAATTGGTGACCATGTTATTTATCTAGTCTGTATGTGGATGATATGTTGCTGGTTGGAAATGACAAAGAAATTATCTAGGATTTGAAGACCCATTTGTCTTCCAAATTCGACATGAAAGATATTGGTGCTACAAACTATATTTTGGGCATGGAAATTAAAATAGATCGGACAAAGAGGAAGCTCTGGTTAAATTAGAGGAAGTATGTCGAGACAATATTGTAGAGGTTTAATATGCAGGATAGTAAATCGGTGAAGGTTCCTATTCCTGTAGATGTAAATTTATCTGCTGAACAGTGTCCTAAGACACAAGAAAGGAAGAGGAAATGTCTTGTGTAAGTGCAGCCGGTAGCCTGATGTATGCGATGGTCTGTACTAGACTAGACATTGCACATGCAGTGGAAGTATAGAGCAGGTTTATGTAAAAACCAGGGAAGGAGCACTGAACAACAGTGAAGTGGGTTTTCAGGTATTTGCGTGGCACTAGTGATTATGGTTTGTGCTACCAAGGAAGACCAGGATTGGACATAGTGTTGGATATCCATGTCTTTGTTGATGCAAACTGGGCTAGAGATCTGGATCAAAGAAGATCTACAAGTGGGTATGTGTTTAACCTATTTGGATGTGCAGTCAATTGGATGAGTAAGAAACAATCTATAGTGGCACTATCAACTACAGAGGTAGAATACATGGCAACCACTC
>APFE030888830.1:0-11917 GCA_000404065.3 Pinus taeda | reverse complement strand
AAGCAAGGAAGCAGTTTGGTTGCAGAGATTGTGTTCAAGTATGGGGTTAGTACAGGGAGCTACAAGGATAGATTGTGATAGCCAAAGTGCAATTTTCTTGGCAAAGAACCCTACATATCATTCAAAGACAAAGCATATTGATGTTCAGTATAACTTTGTGATGGATATGATAGAAGACAAAAAGGTGTTTCTGGTAAAGGTGGACACTTTGAAGAATACTGTAGATGCATTGACAAAATCTATGAGCTCTGAGAAGCTCTCTTGGTGTAGAGAAACAATGGGCATTGTAGGGCTAGATAAATGACTAAGCTATCTTATGGCCCCCTATGGAAAGAAAAAAATAAGTGGGAGAATGTTGGGTTGTGTTATATTCTTTCCATGACTAGCCCACGTAGTTAACCGGGGATTTAGAAGGGGGGTGGAGACCCCCATTCGTTGCGTCGTTTGTGTAGCAGGGGGAGTCACAAGGGGTTAAAATTTTGGTTTTGGATCCTATATTAGGTTAGGTGTGCCTACCTATGGTTTTGTGCATGATTTTTCACACATGGTTTTGGACCCGATGGTTTTTGGTCCATGGTTTTGGACGTGATGGTTTTCAGTCCATGGTATTGGATGCTTTGGCATGTATAAATATGTATTGTAACATTGAAAGGAACATAATGAAAAATCAAGCTGGTAGTCCCGGTTTTGGGATCCAGGGGAAAATCTCTATGTATATGTGTTTTATGTGTTATGCACTTGCATTGTTTATTTTCTGTGTTTTAGAACTCGTATGCAGGTAATTTCTGTACGGGGTTAAAACCTACAAATATGTTGGAGATTCAGAATTTTCCTTCTCTGAAACCTTTTTTAGTATATTCCCCCATGGAACTGTACAAGAACCTCACTTTCCCTCACAGAGCCAATATCTTTGGAACTTTTCTCCTTGATGATTCCCAATTGCCTAAGAAAAATCCTCCTATTCATCCTCCATGTTCCCTGAAATGATAAAGCAGATTATCTCCATAGTTTCTTGCTTACTAGGATATCAATCTGATTAGTGGGTTGATGAAGCCATCATTTGGTTTTTATCAATCTTTTCAACATGTGAAAAGCCCTCAATCATCTTCAACTACAATTATTTCCTAGAAGATGTCATCCATGAACAATTCCTAAAGTTTTGTACATAAGGGACCTTTAAGTATGCTTTATTTCTATTCTATTTGTTTATATTCCATCAGGCAGACACGTTTCAGTTTCCATTACGTAAATTAGATGAACAAGGGAATTCCCATTCTGTGATTCATTAGACTTCCTTGGTAAGGAAGCATGCCAATGAATTCACCTTCAATGAGTATGTTGACCAATTTTTGTATACAAACTCTTTCCTATTGAATAGTGATGTTGAACCAAGGATAGGACCTAATATAAAAATATTTCTACACCTCAATGAGAAAACCAAGACAGATGACTGGTACCTGTACTAGAATTACACTGAGATCAAAGTGTATGGGTGTAAGTTGCCTCCATATAGGTTGCCCAAGTTTGTCCCTATGAGAATTTTTTCACTAGAATATATTAGACAGATGATTAACATGGATGAGCTGTACTTTGTGGCAGCCAAGAAGAAATTGTAGAAATTATCGCTATAGATTAATCTGATTATGCAATGTACTAAAGCAAAATACTTAATCTACTTCTACAATCAAACTTGCAGAAGCTTAATTGATTTGAGCAAGATCAAACAAAACACATATAACAAAGAAGAAGAATCAATCACACATGAAACATAGAAGAATACTTTGGGGAAAGTCTCAGCTAAAAACCCTGCTATCTGTATTATCATACAAGTCGAAATATCTCAGGATTACACAAATCTTTAGCTCTCATAGCTATCGATCTCTCAGTACAATCCCTCTCACTGCTCCTAGACAGACTAGACGACTCATATGCCTTTCCCTCTATCCTCCAAGCCTCCTATTTCCTTGCGTTGTTTTCCCTAGGTGTTCCTGATGTAACCTTGTGTGACACTGATCTCACACACTGCTCCAACACACTGTAAAATTGTGCAAATCTCAAGGAATGAATTCCTTCTGCATGCAAGAGGTTTTCTTATAGAAAAATTCTAGCAACTGATAGTACATTGTCCATGCCTTTAATCTCAACTAGGTCTTTATCTGAACTGACATGCATCAGTTATTTATGAGAGAATCCTCAGTTATCTGGAGTACACTAGTTGCATGCATTCCTGCATTAACTCACTGAACTCACAATTAGTTCCACAAACTGTTTGGAACTAATTTAACTGGACTTAACTCAGTTAACTGAGCTAACTAATTACAAATCATCCTTATCTCCTTAATTAAGGGATAACTTCTCAATCAAAGGGATAATTGTTGCGATGACTTCACAAAGACTTCATGTTTGAATTTCTCCAACTAATTAACTCAAGATGAATTAATTAATTATTTTTCAAATAGCTGGTGAGACTAATTTTGAATTTTAATTCAAGGACAAATTAAAATTGGAATATTCTTGTTGCCACATTTCAACATCTCAATTCAAAATTTAAAAAAAAAAAAAAAAAAATTGGGACTTTTATTTGCAATACCAGGACAACAGCCAAAGAAGAAAATATTCTTCTTAAGCAGATGAATTTTAAACTCATCTTTACCTGGTCATATGATCCCTTGGGAATAACTTCAAAGCTGAGAGTAGACCAAAAGACTACTCCCTACACTCATACTTTTAGGCCAGAAATAGAAAAGTATATGAATCTGGATCAATGGTGGGAAAATACTTTACAGGAGGCAGAACAATGGGTACTCTTAACAACAACATCACAAAATCAAAAACCACAAGTAAAGTAGGAAAAGAGGCCAAGAGAATTTTTTTCCCCTTCATTCATAGAAATCCAAGGAAAGGAATTCAAAATTTACAAGAGGCAGGAAGTCAATCCAGCAGGAGAATTTTTGGAGGAAAAGGTACAGTCCACCATTGTTTTGACAGACTCACATAATTATACCAGGAATGAAGATATTTTTGTAGGATCTCCATCATCTTCGGCCTCTAAAGAGCCACTGGATACATCTCAGTTAGGGGAATTGGTTCATGACCAAACCGAACTAAATATATTTTCCAAGTATAAAAAAATTAAGAAGAAGAATGAGTTACTAAAAGATACAACTTATTCATAGTTTTAGAAACAGACAGCATCCTCACAGCATAGGCTTCTCTCTGCCTTTGACACGGAGAAAGGAAATATGAAGATATCCTTCCTCCAGGCTGAGGTTCCTTTCCCCAAAACTCCAGATGACTACAAAAAATCCATATTTTCCTTCAATGCTAATCAAATCCATCCAATTGATCAGATGGACTTGCACAAGAAAAAAGGGGAGATGTTGTATTCGACTTGAAAAATTTAGAAATGGAAGCTTCCAGGCTACAAGCTTCGGGCAATAACATTCAGTCCCAACTCAAAGTAGAAAAAATATATTCCTTATCTAAAGACACAAAAATCAAGTCTTTAGAGGATCTAGAATCAAACTAGGATATGATCCCAGCAATGTGAAAGTTGCAGAGGAGATTATTAGAAGAAAGAATGTTGAAATTGCAACTCTAAAGAAACAACTCAAGCTTCCATCCATTGAAGACCCACGGACAAAAGAAGTTGGACAGCTAGAGAAAGGAAAAGAAGGCATGTTCAGGATTATTATTGAACAGAATGGACATATCAAGGTGATGGAAATTGAGATGGAGAAAGTGCTTAAGGAAAGAGAACAGTCAACACAGCTGGTAGCCATTCCAATCAAAATATTTCCTATTGCATCTACGTTGATAGCAGGAGCATCAACTTCAACAACCATCACAGTATAAGGACAGTCTACAAACTCATCAGGAGAACTAGTCAAAGTTATGTAGGACCTGTCTATCAGAGGGTAGGAGATTGAAAAGTTGAAATCTTAGATGAGAAATCTCCAAGAACAAAAATTAAAGATTGATAATGTTCACATAGAAGAGCTTAAAAATACTTATAGGTTAACCCAAAGAATTGAAATGTTGGAAAATGAGTCTGGCGTGGCACATAAAATTGCACAGGCAAATGAAAACATTTGGATAAAAATCAATGAAGCTATGACTGAAATCTAGCCTTCCATCGAAATAATCTTCAAGCAGGAGGAATTAGTACAGAGATTCAAAGAAGTTATTCAAGGAATAAAATAAAGTTTGGGACAGAAACTAGGTGAAGCCACTGCCTTAATACGGATTCTAAATTAAAATACAAAGGAGGAATTAGAGTAATTTAAGATTTCAGACAGGACAGAAACAATCCTTGAAGTCAGAAGAGTCCTTACAAAAAGGAACTTGGTGCTACAATTAGAGAAAAAGTGCCATAACTTGGAGGCCAACATTTAGAAGTTCCACAGAAAATTCAATGTACTCAATCAAAAGGGGTCGCCAGGTTTGAAAGGAATTGGAGATAAATTGGTTCAGTTAGATGATTATCAGCATAAATTATACTCCATAGCCGAAGATAATTCAAAGTTTTCCACCATCAAAGGAACCATTACTGGAAAAACTTTCATGGAAGTTTTAAAATTCGATTTGATTATCAAACATGAGATAAAACATGTGTTTGTAATTAAGCTCACCTTCCAAAAATATACTGAGGTGGATTAAACCTACAGAAAGTTAATCAAATTCTCCACCCCATATGAAGACAGATGGGATAAACTATGCCAACTACTTGAGTAAAACAGGTGTTCATCTTCAACAACAAAACATTAGTTTTCCAGACCAAGTCAGCACCAAAATCCACAAAGATAGTGCCAGACAGCTATAGCAGTTTTATTTGCCTATATTTTTGTACTACTTTTATAAACAATTTTCTAGGATATTTGGTATAAAATCTTGATATTTTAAATCAATATATTTTAATAAGTTTTGTATAAATGCTTCATAATTTGAAGTACAAATGTTGGAACTAGTACTAAGAAAGTAGACCTTTGATGTAAAGTTGTGTATTGAGCTAAAGTGATCATTTCATTAATACATAAGGTTGTTCCAAGATTCATGTGTAAGGCAAATTGGTGATGTTTTTCCTCTTATGTACTTGTTATTTCTCTGTTTTTCCATATGTTTTTCCTATATGTATTGTTTAAAGAAAATCAATGGTTGAACTTGTTTAATTACACTCTGCTTTGGCTTATTGGAAATATTTGTGTTTTCCACTGAAATTAAATATATAATGCATTATAAAATTCTCTATTTTTAATTGAATCTCAATCTTTTCCTCCATTTCATTCCACAAAAGCTCCAAAAATTCAATAGCCTGCCTATCTTGCCCTATTACATCTATTCTAACATTCTTGTATCTAATCACCCTAAGATTTTTTGACGCCATTCCCCAATGGGCTTTCATTGCAGTTTCAACCAAACATTTGAACAAACCAAACTCTGAACCTAATAACTAGAATAAAATCTCAAAACAACAAATATAAATCCAATAGAGAGATCCATCTCTCAATTTATAAGGGCTAGCTTCTAAGCTTACAAGTGGTTTTGTGGTTACCTCTGGATTTATTTTACAGCATTAGGAAATTACATAGTGATAAAAACAGGGAGGGAGGAAAACTCACTAAGATAGTGTAGAGCGCCACTCAGGCTGGAATGAGGAACTCAATGAGGACTGCCTGCACTGTCGAGAAAAACTGCACAATGGCCATTAGGAGGCGAAATTGCGCAATGAAGGACACCAGTGGTAGCTACAAGGTGGGACCCTAAGGGACAAGAGTTGTTTACATAGAAAATTCAACCCAAACACATAAAGAAAAACCTTCAAAGTCACCAGAACAAGATCGCAAGCATGACAAAGAATTCAATATGCCAAAAGATGGCCACTGGTCAAACAAGAAAAAGGGTGAAAATACTTCACAAGAGCTCATGGGGTGAGCTCAAGTGTATGCAACCATCAAAGTAAAAACCAAGGAAGGCTCCAAAATTTGGATGTAAGCCAAATTTGGAGGGTGTTGCGGCTGCTACAACACTTGGCAACACACTGGTTGAATACCAACTTCTCTACTTTGGTTCGTTTGCAGTGCAGGGGCTTGGCCTTTCGGGGAGTATTGATTCATTGTGCAAATCACTACAACTTCCTCATTTACCAAGTGGAAATACATAGTTCACCTTGTACCGACTCAGTTGAGCACAACACAAAATTATTCCAGATCACACAGTTTCAAATCAGGAAGGGTAATTTGGTTCGTGAGCTTAAGATTTTCAGAGTATAGTTTTTCATCTCTAGTGTTGCTCCACTACCAGCAGGCCTAGACAGTACCCCAGCAGGGTCACGTAGGAACACAAGCATTGCTCCACTGCCACTAATCCTGGAAAGTACCCTGGTGGAGTTGCCTAATTCACCTCTCTAAGCAGGAAGCCTTTCTCTTCTTTCGCATTTGTTTTTTTTTTTAAAGAGAACTATGCATAGGGCTTATTTATTTTTTGGGTGGAAGATGGATCCCAAATTATTGAGTGGAGGAGAGTTTGTTCCTTTAGAGAAGAATATAAATACATCTTATTCAAGTTTGCTCGTTTAGATTTTCCCCTTCTCTATTTCTACTAGTTGGATAAGCTTGAACACACCAAATCAGAAAACTAAGTATAGGCATGAGGTTTCCTAGACTAGATATGGGTTCATGGTTTGACCAAAACTTTCCTTATAGATGGATTGTAATTTTCGTCAAGACTTCATCGGCCAGAAGTTACAACCAAGCACAAAGAAGATGGACACAGGACTGGCCAAGCGATGCAGTGTCACAAGGCTCTTTGAACTTCAGCCACATACCCATTCAGAAACTAGAACATAGTGCAAGTACAACACTTATTCGCATAGTGCAAACAAACAGAAAACTCAGCAGGAAAGGAAAAACAAGATGAAAGGAAAGGCATACACAACAAGGAAACAAAACCAGAAGACAAGAAAGCAAAATGACTAAAGCAACAAGATGTAAAATAAGAAAACTATGACGTACTACGAGTGAAAGATGAGTGCAAGGAAGGCAAAATTGAGATGCAACCAATCCTACTCCTATCCTAACAACTAAACAGTCGAGGTTACATGAAATGAAGTTTCTAATGAAGCCATCGTAGTCACTGCTGACCTGCATCCACAAAGATACAAGCGATTAAAACAGATAAAAGGTAGTGTGCAACAGAAAATGAAAAAACTTGAACAAGATGCACACGAAAAGGAAGGTCTTGCATGTGGGCAAAAAGATGTGTCACAACCACCAAATACACATTCTTACCTTTCTTATGGATGCCCCTTCTAAACAAATCTCGAAAAATTCTTACGGGTGCTTTCTCTTCTGCATTGAAATTCTCAACAAGCGCAAGGAAGGATTGAAGTTTTTTGCCTACAACTTGGATTGCCAAGTAAGATTATTCTAGCCATTCAGCAATTGGATCATAAAATTCATGATGGTTGTTTGGAAATCCTCGTGATTTATTAGAGGATGAATTCTTGATTTGACAAACGGGATCACAATGGGGATCTTGTAAGGAAAAATAAATTTGATCATTCTCAACGGTCATGCCAAGATAGTGAGGAGCTGCCATTAGCGCAGGATGAAGCGCCTCACCTATTTGATAGAAATATGAGGAAAAAGATGCTAAACAATGAATATCAGTGTGCACAAAGCAACTTTCATCGGACGTGTTGATGACAAAATGATAAGCCGAATGACAATCACCCAAGATAGAGTAATGATCAAATGAATTATTTGAGACATCAGATTCCTAGTTTGCAATGAACAAAGAAAAATCCATGTGAACAATCTCGAGAACGCTCCAAATAATGGAACCAAGTTCAAGGTGAGATAGATATGATGGACATATTTGTAGTGCAAGTTTCACAAGAAGGCCAAGGAGTTAATCATGAAGAGGGAAATTCGACAAGTATGATAGCTGGGAAAAGAGAGTCTTTGAGCTAATCGACTTCACAATCCCATGATTTCATGATAGATGAACATTCCCAACCTGAGTTTTACATCAGATATTAGGATGAAGACAGACGCGTTGTGACAAATTCATGGATTCAGACAGAAGTGAAATTTTGAAAATTTGAAAGATCACGCCCGAAATACTAAACATTTTTCACATGGGAATCCACATTGAGTTCAACCATGCAGATAGACGGATTGTGTGTGAGAAACTAGATCTGATGTGGTTCTGGGGGCTTACCAGAGTCACGAGATCTTGACATAATCATCAATAGATGTTGAAGTGCCTCGACTCCCTGGTACGTCCCAAAACTTTCTAGAAATTCATAATCATAATTTGAAGCTTGAACAAGATCATGCATGGCTTGAGGATGGTTGTTGTTGTTGATTTCAAAATTTCTCTCAAGATTACAGCCATCTTTGTCACGGGTTTCACCAAAATTTTCAACATCAGCAAGCTGACTTGAAGAGTTGCCTTCATGCAAGAGAAGAGATGACGGGGGATAGGAAGGAAACTTTGTGATTAGGTTGTTTTCAACTTTATCATGGACCACCTCACCATCTAGTGCTAATTGAGGAGGTAACTCATCGGATGAAGAAACAAGAGAACGTGGATTATCTATGATGCATGTGGATGTGTTGTGAATGGTATGACACATGGGCAAGTGAGGTGAATAGGAAGTTTTGATGTGGATGTCTTCTTTGACCAAATCACATTCTATATCTTAATTAGAGTCTTATGAGAAAACGGAAGATCACATGATCTGCTTGAGCGTTCATCACAGCATATAGAAGCATGGGAGTGATGAATTCCCAAGACTGGGGGTTGATTGAAAGAAATAATTGTACATGACATTCCATCAAGATTAGAAAATTGAGAATCATTCGAGAATGGAAGCTCATTGTTTTGATGCGCACAATTTTGAAATAAAGAGGGAATATTGATAGAGTCCTCACCTTTCTACTCCTTTGTCTATGTAATGTACCTGCCTTGAACCTAGCCACAATTTGAGACAACAAATTGAGAATCAAGTGAATGCAAACAACTGGTTGGTGAAGCGGATTGATCAAGTGAGTCATGGTACAAGGAGTCATGGCTTGTACATGATAGAGGATGGCAGAGATGCAGATCAGATTCGACACTTGAGTTATGCATGGTGATGTCCTTTTTCAAAATGGAGGAGTAAGTCTTCATTGTAGGCTTCCTAAGCCATTCTGGAATTTCCTCCATTGAAGCGGGAGATGGATGAGAAGATGGATTGGGGACAGGTTGCGCAAATTTCTCAGATCTGCAATCTCCACAAGGGGGAACCCACTTCGAGACTGAAAAGGGAGGAGGAAAATGTTAGGTCCCTATAATGCTAGTGATTACCCCATTACTATTGTAGTTGTATCCCTTATTAATATTGTTGTGCCCCTATTGTCCCCATATTGTTATTACTGTGCCCCATAGAATCCCTCTATTGTTATTTTTGTGGCTTTATATTATTATTGTTAAGTCGGCTGGGTTATATTGTGACTCCTTAGACTCCTATATATAGAAAGGAGGTTTTCTCATTTGAATAATCCAAGAATTGTTCATTTGTGTAATTTAAAGGAGGTTGCCCCATCGAAGAGGCTGAATTCTAAGGCATTCAACTATCTTTTCTATCTTTTTGTGAGCTGGTTTCATGACATTTGGTATCAAAGCTTTGGATTCTAGGGTTTCACTGCTGCAATAGGTCATTGTGGCATTTTCGCTATAAAAAAATTTCTGCGATGTTTCAGAAGCTAAAAAAAATACCCATTTGAGATGCAATCACACTAAACCTCCGATCCGAATTGTGAGCTTCTCGCACTACATTTGTGGAGATGTGATCTGAGGAAGTTGGTATTTTTGCAGACTCCGAAATTACATTCCAAACAGGTGACCTAGGGAAAATCATCATAACTTTCTCTCTGGGCATCGGATTGAAATTTCGTAAGAAGGTATAGGAGGATTGATTATAGTTTCTTGTATATATCTTTTAGAGCCAAAGGTCTAAACAGTGACTCGTGGCACATCGTACAAGTTCGCTCTACTAAACTAGTCTATAATCAGGTCACTATGGGATATTTGGTATAACTCTTCCCTGGAGAATCCAATTTGGATCAGACTGGTGGCATTGGAAAGAGGACATAGAGGGCTACCACAAGTTGCAATTTCATAACTAAATGATCCAAAATTGCGAAATACATCAGATTCAATATCAAGCTTCTACAAAGTGAAAAAATGTGTGTACTTTTTTTAAAATTTTTGCATAAGCTTGGTTTGAAAAATTAGTTTGAAGGAATTCAAAGGGCATAGTAAAGCATTATTATTGGTAATTGATGCCTTGAGGAAAGAAAATGCAAACACTTAGTAAGCAACCTGAGGAAAGAAAATGAAAACTCTTAAAATGCAAAAATGTGTGTATTTTTTTTTAAATTTTTGCATAAGCTTGGTTTGAAAAATTAGTTTGAAGGAATTCAAAGGGCATAGTAAAGCATTATTATCAGTAATTGATGCCCTGAGGAAAGAAAATGCAAACACTTAGTAAGCAAACTGAAAGCTCTAGCATGACTCATGAAGAAGAGGAAGAAATGCAACATGATATATCAAAATTAAAACACCAAGTGCAACAAGTGTCACTTGCACAAAAAGTAACAGAATCTAAGATGGATGGTTTAAAGAAAGATGTAGAAGCTAAGATGGATGGTTTAAAGAAAGGCCTAGAAGCTAAGATGGATTGTTTAAAGACAAGCATGGAAGATTTGAAGACAGATTTGACAAAGTTTCTACAAGAAGTGCTTACTAATGGTGAAAAGGTAGTAAAGGAAACTCATGATGAGAACAAAAGAAATGTTATTCATGATTTCATAGACTCTAATGTTGGATCAAAGACCCACCATATTCCAAAAATTGATATGAGGAATTTTGATGGCAAGGATCCCGCAACATGGATATTACAGATGGAGCAATTTTTCGATCTCAATAATGTGCAAAACACACAAAAGGTACGTATTGCAACTTTATGTTTGGAACCAAATCAATTTGTATGGTATCAATGGATTTGCTCTCGTAAACAAATTATCACTTGGGCAATTTTTTCGGAAGAATTGATAGCGCTTATGAGGATACAAAAAGCAACAATTTTTTAAGCCAAAAGATAAGTCTCAAACAAAAGGGTTCAATAATGGAGCACATTTGAGGAGTTTCAAAAATTGAACATAAGGGTAAAAAATATTTCAGAGGAGCATAGGATTGATGTGTTCATAAGGACTTTAAAGGATAATATCCAACATTATGTTCGCCTTTGGGACCCTGATTCATTAGAGAAGGCATTCAGGTTAGCAAGAAAAATGGAAAGCAAAATTATGGCAACCAAGAAGCATAACACTCACAACTATAAATATGGAAGTGTTGTTGCCCCTGGTCTTCCACAACCTATAAGGTTGACACCACAACAATTGGAAGAAAAAAGAGTAAAAGGGCTTTGTTACAGTTGTGATAGAAAATACACTAAAGGTCATAAGTGTGCTGAGAAGCAATTATTCTACATAGATGTGAAGAGGAAGAAGAAAAGGAGCAAGAAAGGTCAAAAGAAGAGGATATACTCCAGGAACAATGCCTAGATGAAGAACAAATGAATCCGACCATATCTTGTAATGCATTGGCGGGAATTACCACTCCTCAAACCATCAAGATAGAAGGACAAATCAAGAAGAAAAAGGTAATAGTGTTTGATTGATTCAGGAAGTACCCACAATTTTATTCATTGTAAGGTAGCAAAAGAATTGAATTGCTTCTTATATCCAACACTAGAGTGTCAAGTGATGGTTGCAAATGGAGGAACAATAAATTGCTCTAGAAAGTGCCATAATATCAAGCTATCCATGGGAGAATGTATTGACTAGTCCAATGCTTTCCATTCCAATGG
>APFE030888829.1:170394-185587 GCA_000404065.3 Pinus taeda | reverse complement strand
CCCCCCCTCTCAGTATTATTTCCAACATTTTTGGGGCAGAACTAGTCTACCAAAAGGTCAGAAAACACCCTCAAAATGACCTTTCTGCCACTTTTTGGACACACAAAAGTAGTCTTGGGAGAATCCAATTTTGACGGGTCAAATGAGCTTCAAATGAATAAATTATAGGTGTTTTAGAAATTATAATTTAAGACCTTTCTAACGAGCTATCATGAGCTCAATTTGGATGCTCAGAAAGCCTCCCAAAAGGACCTAAAAGAGGCACTACGTGTTGGGCCAATGGCGTTGCGCGTAGGGCAAATTTTGCACAGGATAACTATTTTTCTATTTTTTTATTATGTTCTTGGATTTTCTACCATGGAGGATGTTTTACTGATGTAAATGATGACTTGACTTGTAAATATCATAGATAATTAGTAGTAGAGGGTAGATGCATTACAATAAAAGTCAATTTGAGCTCAAATGAATCAGTTTTTCACTTTTATAGGCAACTTGTTAAGATGCCTATATTCCTATTTCTTGTTCAGTGTTGGTTAGATTAGCTCCTCATCTTAGGGATTCAACCCCTGAGGATGGGAGGATTTTCAAACAAAGCCTATATCTTATTCTTCTTTGTCATTGTAAAGGGTTAGACTCAGCTGGATGCTCATACCTTGATTGTACATCATCTTGTAGCAGTTTAGCAGGAGATTAATAAGAATTGCAACTATTTTTCTGGGATCCATGTGGTATGGAGTTTTAGTACAAGTTCTTCTCTTGTGATCATATTTTAGTATGTTTTGTGTATTTAATTAATCATTTCATTGCTTCTAAGTGAATGCTTTCAAGTTGATAGGCATAATTCATTACATCACTGCTCTGCTTTAGGAAAATATTCACCATTATATGTTTTCTATAGTTTGTGAAGGATCCATGATAATCACATGCTCTTCCTAGCCTCTCACCAGTCTTAAACACCTCACCCATCAATCCCTAGGGTGATAAAACTTATGCCTACCTTGCCCCATTGAACACCCTACAATTTTGACCTAATTCCCTAGCCCTAAATTGTCCTGCTGCTCCTAATCCAGCAAAACCCCTTAAAAATCCAATCAAAACTTCATGCTACTATACCTAGCCTAAAATCATTTTCCTGATCCAGTCATCTTGGCTAAGATCCTTATGGAGAGAGCCCTCTCCCAGCCTAGTAGGGCTAGCTACTTGGCTAAGCATGGTTTGTGGTTACCCTGGCATTGCCTTCCTTCAACCTGAGCTTTAATCCAGGTGATAACACATCCCTAGGAGAAACATATATCTCAATTATAGGTGAACCTTGATATTTTATTCTCTACTATTGGTTTTGATGATTGATTAACTATTGGTTCGGCTTGTTTTTTTGTTGTTGGTCCTTTTGTTTGCTATTCGACTGATAGATCTACTCTTTGTTTCCTTGGATCTCACATTTTCTACTCGTATTGTTTGATACAAGTTTCTTGGGTTGTCTTTGGTGTTATTACGTGCATGAAAAGTCGACTCACCCTTTTGAAATCCAATACTGGATTTATCTAACGATGATATTTGGATCTCAAGAAAATTATCCAAGCCTACGATGTTCTTCTCGATCTTCTTGTTAGTTTCTCAAGGAAACCACTTCTGCTTCTAATTTCTCAAACTCTTCTACCTTCACTTGGTATTTTTTCCTCACACCTTCCTCGACTTTTTTTTATTCTACCAACTTAGTCTTTAAGCTAAAAATCTCTTCATTGCACTTCTCCATCTTATCCTCACAAATATGCAATAATTTCTCTTGACCTTTGCATGCAGCTATTAGTCTAGAAATCTCAGCTCTAAGACCCTTAATAACATTATGTTCTTTAGCATGATATAAATTTGAATCATCAAAATTATAACTCAAAAGAAAATCATTAATGTTTATACCTTTGGATTCATGATTTTATGATATCTTCTCATCATCTATTGAATAATGTGCACTTGAAGAATGAGACTCTTGTGGTTGAGATTCTTCTTTTTGCTTTTCTTGTGATTTCTCTTCTTCTCATTTTCCTTGTTCATGATGGTACCATTATGAAATATGGATTCTTTCTTGACTCACATGTCTTTGGAATGTTTCAAATCCGCTAGTCTCTTGATATCATCATCATGAAGATTCTTGTACATTACGCATCATGCTTGTGCATCCTTTTGTAAAGCTTCATTTGCAATTGGATCCTTCCCACAACCTTCACATACTACTCTCCAAATGTTAGATCCACAAGATAATAGTTGATATTTTACATTCTTGTGTCATACCTTGTAATTTGCAATAAGGAGGATATCTATTTTGGAAAAAAAAAAATCAAAATTTATGCCAACAAACCCTATATCTACTCTCCAACAATCAAGTTACAACCAAGATCCCTACTCTAGCACCAATTGTTGGAAACATTTGATCACTACCAGGGGGTTGAATCAGTTGTATGATCTATATATGATTTTAACCAATTTAAACTTCAATTACTGAATCACACATATTTTAACCAACACCTAATAAACATCATAACATGTGTATCAAATAAGCATAACTTAAAACCATAAGCATCTAAAAAAAGAACATGCACAACACATCAATCACACATGAGACACAAAATATATGGTGGAAACCCTTCCGGGAGAAAAACCACCTTTGTTTCTACTTCTCTGCTCAGAATTTCTATTATGTTAAGCAATTGAATTTTACATAGCTATCTGACTCCCATTAGCATGGAGACTGGACCTCATATGCAAAATCCTCACATTGATCAGCCAGGAGACTCCATTCTACTAACCAGCTTGAAAGACTTTGTTCTCACATGGATCTATGGACTACAATATATTGAAATCCACCATGATCAATCAATCCTCACCCAACCCCGATTGGACTATCAAACTACCATTGGATGAGAAATTATTCCTTTCACTAAATCTTTGATATCACTTCTCCTATCTCATGAAGCGACTGCTCCTTTCCACTATGAGGAATTCATTTCTTCTATCTTCAAACTGGATCCAAGTCACTCTACTCAATAAGAATTCAACTCTTCATTCCATCTCTGAACAACAAGATCTCATCATCAAATCAAATCAAAAACAAACTCCACAACATATGCTCTCCAATATAGAAAAAATGTGGCCACAATAAATATGAATATAATTATCCCCTCACATCAAAATAATGTTGCATAATATGATCAACCATAAAGCACACTATGGTTATGTGCCAAATTCATCAACAGCTCTTGCAGAAAACAAGTGTGAGAATAACCAAAATAAAACTACCCACTAGCATATAAAACTCTCCAAGCAATCTCTACTCCAACATCTCCAATTATGAACTACACTAAATCATGCTTAAAATATTCTTGTTATGTCACAATCAACACTCATAGAGTAAAGCTTCTACACTATATACAAGGTATAAAGAATACTCTACTTCTCTAGAGTCTTCTCACACACTTACAAACTTCATCAACACAGCTAAGCTCCAACCTCAAGAATATAAACCTGTAGGGTGAAATTAATGTTGGGCCTAGGATCAAGGGTGCACAAATTGGACCAAATCATTCCACTAACACCACAATTTATGCACTAAATGGATTCACATCATGGCAGGACCTTTTCAAACCATTTATGTCCTTTTTCACTTTTTCTAGAAGCCTCTAGGAATTTCCAAGTCAATTTCCTTCTGAACAACATGAGGAATGTGGAGGAATTATTGTGAAATGCCTCAATCACATGCTTGACACTATTTGAAATTGAATGGAAGGTGCAGTCACTCTTACAAGCCTCTCTCCATGCAATTGGAACTTTTCATTCTCTCTCATGAGCTTGTAAGTAGCGATTGGGTCAGAGCATAGGTGAAAATATTAGACCTTCATCTATGAACCTCTACCACCTATTGTATGTTCTTCTCCATCTCCTATGCAAACCTCCAAACCTATAACACAACCTCTCACACATTTTTAGGTGTATTAAACATGGCTCGCAAGTGTCCCTACCAAATTAACCTTGAAGGCCAACAAACAAGGTTGGCGAGAGTGACAACAAGTCCTCCACTTTCCATCTATCATATCCACAAGTTGAAATAGATCTATTATACCTACAAACACCTCTATAGAACCATCATCAAGCCATAACATAGCTACAATAAGTTATCCTCATAAGCATAGACATGAACACCTAATGAATACCTAGTTAACAACTCAACTAGTGTGCCGACACATCACAACCCTACCAATGCTATCATACGTCCATCACGGGTGTGCCATCAAGTGTGCCATCATCATAGGAACAATATCAATGTCAAAACATACTAACACACATCAACTACTCCATTAATATACATCATCATGAGGTTGACATAAGTGCATGATCTCAAAAGGTTGACACCAATCCAAACACAATCATCCCAATGCTAACATAACTAGCTGCAACCATACTACAATGAATGGAATTTACACATAAACTAGGAGATAAGTGGTTGGCACCAATGACAACATAATCTAGTTGTCAACATGACATTGAGCCAACATCAACTAGCTTGATCCATTCACACCATAATGCCTACAATCTCCCCATGGATGCCAACACATAGGTTAGTGAAGGGTTTTGGGCCTGATGTATTATCTTTGTGCTTCAATGAAGCGATCCTTTTCATCCACTTCTCATCTAAAGCCTACACACAAGAAAAAACAAATGGAGATGACAAGTGATCCTCTAGTGAAGATTGTTAGCTCAAAACATGCAAAATTTAGAGATGCAAATTACTACAAATATTGATGTAAGGGGAAGTAACATAGATTTCATTAACCATATAAATGAAAATGCATCAATATACCTCGATATTTGGTTCTCCTCTCCTCATTACAACAAAGTCTCCCCATTAGAATGAAAAAGCAATAATAATGGCATGAAGCCATCAAATATGAATAAAAAACGTAGCATAGACTCTCTGAGACTCACTCTCCAAATGTCTGGTTCTCCAAAACTATCCTTACACTCTAAGATGGCCCAGTATAAATAATAATAATAAGACTCTCAAGAGAATGAATTTAGACATTCATGACAAAGAGGAATTAGAGAAGCTTCTCAATAATGAGTCCCCACTAGCTCGAATAAATAGGATAAAGTGATGACTCGAACCGATCTCATAGACACCACAAATCTCTAGATGAAGTCCCTAAACCGCATGGAAAAAATAGTGAAGTTTAAGCTACAACTGCATGGACATTGTTTCCACCATGCAATTGGAAAGTTCCAACTGCACACACGAGCCACGATCGGTGTGGTTGGTGTATAACACTAGGAAAAATAGTGTTCAAGTCCAGGAACATAGTGGCAACAACATAATGACTTAGAGGTACCAAGCCCATGTAGAAAAAAAGTTAATAACACTTATTCCTCTAGACCACATGAGTACACTTGGAAGGCTTGAATCCTGATCCCTTTGTCCCTTCAGTGTGCCCCCTTGTGTCCTCGTTAGCTTCCTTGACTTCATGAGTGTATGTTGAACCAACAAATGAGTTTCCTTCATGCTTCAAACATGTACCCTATGTCCTTGAGTTATATATCTCCTCCTTGAGTGCACAAGCGCACCTTGAAGGCCTCTTATGAGCCTTGATGAGTTTGACTACGCCCTCCTAATCAAGCCTTCTTCTTTTAACCCTATGACATAACTATCATGTGCATATCATTCCATGAGCTAAGTAGTGATAGAATATATATTTTTAGATTTATTTTTCCTCATCATGAATGATTTTCATTGGAAGAAGTATTGTTGGGCCTCCAAAATGTCTTCAAAATGACATTCACTTTCACCTTTATCGCCACCATTTCACTCACATGTCGCAAATCCATAACCATATAACCTTTCATTGGCCACCATTTTCATAAATATATGGGTTATTATCCTTATTTACCAAAGTTATTTATTTTTAGTGTTTAAAGTGAATCTATGATTAAAAACTAGGAAATTAACATGGTTTCATGTATCTATATTTGTGGATTGAATTTCATGACATGTGTAGGTCATTTGGAAGCTTCCAAGGCACCCTTATGTAGCCTCCAATGCTCAAATTCGAATTCCTTTCAAAGGAGATTTGAATAAAGGTCAAAGAACGATATGTGTCCTATTTGGATTGTGACTCTATGAGGTGTCTCATCATTTCTTATTTGGATTAGAACTCTATGAGACACTTAACGGATATGTGTCTCATTATGAGCTATTTGGTTGTAATCATATGAGATTTTAGTGGATCTTCATTAAATAGGGTAGCTTCTTATGTTTTTGTATAAATAGGAGAGCCTTCTCCTTTGAAAGGGGTGTGTAAAGTTGAATAAATGCTCATGTTTTTAATAGAGAATTTGGAGCTTATACTTGGATATTTGAAGATTTAGTTTTTCTTTCATATGGAGCTTCTTCACTTTCCATCCTCATACACCCTTGGAATGGCCATCTAATGATTGTGAGACTTAATTGCTTTTATAAATTAGATTTTATTTTCTTTCTTAGTATTAATTTTAGAATGACTGTGTAATCTTTTCTTTTCTAAAAACATTTCAATAAGGGAGATTTATGTATTTTCTAATTGGATTAAGTTTGAGTCAATGGCTCATAGTTATTTAGTTTCCTTTCATGCTTTGTCATTTACTTTCTTAGATCAAACCATCAAATTCATTGTATAATTGAATAAAGGATCAGGCCAAGAAGGTGACTTCAAATTGGGTGATTGAATGTTCAACCTATGCAGTCATTGAGCTTTACTTTTTTGTGCTTTTATATTTGCTTTTAAGATCCTCATTTAATTGCATTAATTGATATTCCTAAAGCTCATTTAAGAAATTGATTTAATCATATTTCAAGATTGAATGGTTGAATATTTAATACATGCAATTACTGAGTTATTTTCTGCACACTTTACTTGATTTTCTAGGACACTAGAAGTTAAAGTATAAATATTTTCTTACACAACATCTCAAGAAGGTAACACTTCATAATTGAATGTTGGAGTAACTAAGTATACATTAGTTGTTTTTTTTATTTCACTGGTTAGTTGAATTTCATTTTCATTATTTGATTTCATAGATTAGATGAATTGGTTTTCATTATTTTGTAGTTAGATTGATCTAAACTGAAAAACAATTTCTAGCACATACAGTGCATGCATGCTTCACATGTTTACGAAACCCCCAAGTTGACAAATTAAATGAAAAACAATCACTTTGCCTCAACATTTTGGCACCATTACCGGGGAAGTGTGCATAGGAACTAACTTCCAGATTAGAGTGTATTTTATTTGTCTTTATTTTTACTAACCATTTATGGAAAAAGGATCTAGAATGTAGCCCAAAGACTACATTGAGTAATGGTATCAAGAAGCGGTTACGCCACAATATTCATCATTTCTTCAAGAGATCCTTGCGGAAAATCTAAAGGTTTAAACGATTTCTCATGTCCTCATGCACAATTAGGTACATGTCGCAAATTTGGATATGAACATTTTAGGAAGTTTAATCCGTAAATGGCTCCATTGGAAACATTCATATACATTACAAAAAAAATAAAAAAATAATAATTCTTTCAAGTAAGATAAACCAGGAAATAAAATGAAGCTTGATTGCATTTTTTTTAGAGTTCTTGATTACATTTTTTTAAGTTTTTAGACTTTAAAATCTTCTAGAATTTTATTTATTTTCTTGCATCTTTTTCATTAACATCACAAAAATACTTCAAAAAAAATCATGTTTTATTCTAAAACAAAAACTAAAATAATATATTAAATCATGGTTAATTTTCAATAAAAATAACATTAAAAAAAAAAAACTTATGTTTTTAATAAAGGAAATGTAGAATTTCAAATAAAATGATCAAGTCATTTTGTTGGAGAGAATGACAATTGATAATGGCTCTATGCGACCGTAAAAAAAAAATGTTAGCTTGGAATCCAAAATTCAAAAATCATCATAATAAAAATAAAATAAAATAAAAAAAAAAAAAAAAAAAATAAAAAAAAAAAAAAAAAATCATGCCTGATATACATTTGAAGGCTTCATCTAAAGGTTGCAAAGCTCAAGGATGCTCCCTTGAATCACAGATTTGAATGTCAAGATGAAAATTCCCATGTGTCTCCAGAATCCATAACAGGGTTGAAAGATGAGCCTTAAAGAAGCACACCTTTGTCTTGTAAAAACCAGACTGCGATGTCTTCGGGGAATTCAATCCAAATGTAAACCATTGTCAATGCACAAGGGAAAAACCACTAACCTACTTAGTATCCATCCTTGTGTCATCCACTCTTTCAGATTGCAACCTCCTATTCTATCCTTGATCAATAATCTCAATACTGCAACAAGCTTCCCTTGAATCGCTTCCCCCCTATAGTTATTTCATATCTCTGAGAGTCCACCCAAACGAGAAGCATATCAAGGTTGCGAAGTTCTAATATGTATATCTTGAATTCTAAAGGTTACCAGTGGCCATTAAAAATGAAGAATAGTAGTCGAGTTATAGATCAAATCGAACCCAGAAAGTGAGAGTCCAATACTTGGAGAGGAAATGCGTAACAACTTAAAAACGTCAATTTTTAAGCGCGATTTAGGGCCAAATGAAAATGAATTTAGGAAAACTGAGACATGGATTTTTTGGGAACAGAGTGAATTAGATAACCCTGAAAGGATTTCCTCAATTTCGCAACCGTTTGAGATGAGATTCTTCGGGACCGTATTTCATTGACTACATGAGGAAAAACAATTTTAATTAATGCACATTTGCGGCCATATTCTGATATCTCTGAGAAATATCCGCCCAGATCTGATTTCCCTGGCTAAATTCTAGCTTGAGATAGTTGGAGAAGACGATTTGAGTTTGGATGCCCCAATCGCTTGTGCCAAGTCATCCACTATGAATTGGCATTGTTAATTTCCACCATTGAAGGAGCCACCGAGAGATAGAATGTGAAGGTATATCAAGAGATCGAATAACGGTTCAGTGATATTCACTATTTGATACCTCATGCAGTTAAATAATGAAGGAATTGATTGATAAGAAGGCTGATTCTATTTCATTACAGGAACATAAGAAAGAACAGGGATTCTCTAAAGCAGCAATAACGCCTTCCTATTCTGATCATCTAAGTATCTTTGTTTCATTATCTTGACGTTGTATTTTGAAGGGGATGGTATGTGAGAGGAAGCAGATATCTCGTATCAAATACTATGGAAGCTTTGATGTATCCCTTGGAAGGTTCTTGTGGGATAAATTATCTAACCAAATTTCCAGCGAGCAAATGCACATAACCTTTGTCTTTTCTAGTGGTTTTGTAACCCTTGCTTATGTTGATTGGGTTTGATTGGGTTAATAGCTTTCTGCTAAACATGTATTCATACAAGAATGATCACGTTTCTTTGACTCTTGCAGGTGCAAAAGATGAAGGCATTACAAATGAAAAATCTTATGCAATGACACAGCCAAATAAGATTGACAAGATTTTAGATATAGAAACTGTGCACATTCTGTAGCTAAACAACAATTATATAGCTAATCGACAATTCTGCAGTTGAAGAATGATTCTGCAACTAATCGACAATTCTGTAGCTGAATAAGGATTCTGTAGCTAATCAACAATTCTGCAGCTAGAAAACAATTCTACGGATATGCGTTTAACTCAATGATTTATCTGTCAAAAAATGCATTCTAACTAGAAATTCATGATCAACATGTCATTTCATGTGCTTACATCATCTTTCACTATAGCATCATGTTCCCATGCCACATTTTACATGAAAATTTTCACTGTTTCGTAAAAATTTCAAAACAGCCTAACCTTCTCATACGACATTAGAATTTGATGATTGAAGCATTGTTGGAAAGATATCGATGATATCTACAAAATGAGGAAGTTATCATCAAATTTTGAAGTAGTAAAGAATGAAGAAATTGTTGAAAAGAAACAACGGGTAACTTGAGACACTACTTTCAACATAGGTATAAACTCTTTTGGTTTTCTTTCATGAACTTGTTTAATAGTACCGATTTTTATTTTTTTTATTACGTAAATGTCATTAATAGAGAAATTGATCACCTCTCTATTTTGATAACTTAACAATCCATTGGAGAAGAAGTACTTGTTTTTGCAGGTTCTAGGAGGAAGAACAAATGACCATAAGCAAATAGTGTCTCTCAAAGACCATATTTATTTCACAAGAAAATGATTAGAGCAGAAATAGAGATGAAACATCAATGGATGAGAACATGCTAATGCATATCAGATCTAGTAGTTGCAAGCCTTTCAGATGACAGTGTTTCCATTGCATCCATAATCCTTCAATCAATATAACCTTCATCTCATTTCCTTTGCAGTCGCATTGCATTTCACTTAGTCAGTCAATAAAATTCTCATCTCATTTTCCTTCATTGCTCAATTTTATTCATAGAAACTATGTTTTCCTGCCTTGCTTTCACTAACTCATAACCCATTTTCATAAAGACATTCAGCTTGCTTACATGTTGATTTGTCCTTTTACTTTCCATTCACTTGTCATTTTCCTTTCCCTTAAATAAACCTTGACCCACTGCAAAATTTTCCATTCATAGTCCTTCAAAATCATTGTTTCAAGCTCACGTTAGATGATGGAGGATTCCTTAAGGCCTTCCCTCAAACAAGCCTTGGCCTATCGACATCGACACATTTTATATGTCCAAGGCTAGAGTCCTCATTAGCACATTGAGGCTTGTATACCTTAGTGATAGACTCTCTTGCCAAAAATCATGGGAATACATCAATGTCCATTGATCATTGGATATTGCAAGTAGCTTGACATCGACTCATTTATCTACCCTTCGCAAGATGTACTTAGGTACCTCGGCACTCGTTGACATTAATGGCGAGTTTGCCTCACATTGGTTAACACCATTCATCAATGGTCGGTAATCCAATGACCTCTCTTCATGCTCGACACTGAAATATTTATTCCCATGACTAGAGTTGTACCATTTGTTTTATAGCAATTGAAGACTATATCATTTCAGCATTTTGCAGCAAATACAATAGATTTAGCATCAGAAATAAAGAATCCACTTCACAGCCTCATCCACCATTTATGCAACCAAGAAGCAGATGAATTCTACATTTCATTCCATGATCCAGAAATAGCCACACTCTTCAATTTCCATAACTCATGCACATTGAAGGTAAGTGAAGGTATGTGGCTTTCTATTTTTTAGTCATGTAATTCCTTAAAATACTAAAATTGTAACTTTGGGAAATTGCTCACTTCCTCTTTCACATTGTCATATCTTTAGTTGGGGGGAAGGGACATCATTTCATATTCATATATCATACACCATCACACATTTTCATTTCATCCTAAAATACTTGTCCTAATCAATTATGATTGCATTCTGGTTCAAAAAGTTATATGGTTTGCAAATAATGACTAAATTATGAGCACACTATATGGCTGATTTTAAAGATGCATTCTTATATATGTTCAATGAATCTTGTTGCAAGAAAAAGAAACAAGGTATTGAAACACGAGAACCAATACAAATTAGAATTTGGTTGAAACACAAGAACCAACCAAACATGTTGCAATTCAATGTATGACAAGGAATACTTTGCAAAAATAAATGAAATTGTCAAATTCAAAGTTTAAGGACATATGATATAAGCCAAGCTCATTCAAAACCTAAGATATTGCGAGAAAATCAAAGGAATTAATGCAATATTTGCATGAGGACATGCAATTATTCTAGTTGGGGGGTATGCTGGGCCTCCAAAATGTCTTCAAAATGACATCCATTTTCACCTTTATTGCCACCATTTCACTCACATGTCACAACTCCATAACCATATAACATTTCATTAGTGACCATTTTCATAAATATATGGGTTAGGATCCTTATTTACCAAAGTTATTTATTTTATGTGTTTAAAGTGAATCTATGACTAAAAACTAGGAAATTAGTATGGTTTCATGTATCTATATATGTGGCTTGAGTTTCATGACATGTGTAGGTCATTTGGAAGCTTCCAAGGCACCCTGATGTGGCCTCCAATGCTCAAATTCGAATTCCCTTCAAAGGATATTTGGGTAAAGGTCAAAGAAGGATATGTGTCCTATTTGGATTGTAACTCTATGAGGTGTCTCATCATTTCTTATTTGGATTAGAACTCTATGAGACACTTAGGGGATATGTGTCTCATTATGAGCTATTTGGTTGTAACTAGATGATATTCTAGTGGATATTCATTAAATAGGGTAGCTTCTTATGTTTTTGTATAAATAGGAAAGCCATCTCCTTTGAAAGGAATGTGTAAAGTTGGAGAAATGCTCATGTTTTTAATAGAGAATTTGGAGCTTATAATTGGAGATTTGAAGATTTAGTTTTGCTTGCATATGGAGCTTCTTCACTTGCCATCCTCATACACCATTGGAATGGCCATCTAATGATTGTGAGATTTAACTTCTTTTATAGATTAAAGTTTATTTGCTTTCTTAGTATTAGTTTTAGAATGACTGTGTAATCTTTGCTTTTTCTAAAAACATTTCAATAGGGAATATTTATGTATTTTCTAATTGGATTAAGTTTGAGGCAAGGGCTCATAGTTATTTAGTTTTATTTCATGTTCTGTTCTTTACTTTCTTAGATCAAACCATCAATTCATTGTATAATTGAATAAAGGATCAGGCCAAGAAGGTGACTTCAAATTGGGTGATTGAATGTTCAACCTATGCAATCATTGAGCTTTTTCGTGCTTTTATATTTACTTTTAAGATCCTCATTTAATTGCGTTAACTGATATTCCTAAAGATTATTTAAGAAATTGATTTAATCACATTTCAAGATTGAATGGTTAAATATTTAATACATGCAATTACTGAGTTATTTTCTGCACACTTCACTTGATTTTCTAGGACATTAGAAGTTAAAGTATAAATAGTTTCTTACACATCGTCTCAAGAAGGTAACACTTCATAACTGAATGTTGGAGTAACTAAGTATACATTAGTTGTTTTTTTATTTCACGGGTTAGTTGAATTTCATTTTCATTATTTGATTTCATAGATTAGATGAATTGGTTTTCGTTATTTTGTAGTTAGATTGATCTAAACTGAAAGACAATTTCTAGCACATACAGTGCATGCATGCTTCACAAGTTTACGAAACCCCGGGGTTAACAAATTAAATGATAGGCAATCACTTTTCCTGAACAAGTAACTTCCTAGCATGACAAGGTGATTCTTGGGAGTAAATAGCAAGGAGAAAGCATAAACAAACACCTGTAGAGAAGAACAAAAGAAACCTATCATGGAGACATGAAGCAAATTAGAAACTAAGACAGAAAGAATATATTGCATGATGACTCTGGATATTTTGATATTGATCAAAGACCCTTTGGAGGGTAGAAATGAAAAGCAAATAAAATCCTTCATGAAGATGAAGCATATATTTGATCTATCATGAACAATGCAATATGAAGGAGCAAGAAAGACATATTGGCATTTCCACCTCCTCATGAAATCCATGTCATCATTGTCAAGTTGTAATTTGTACAAATTTGGTCATAATGGTTAATATGTGTCTATGTGTCATGCCACATCATCATGTCAAATTTAATGATGTATTCTCAAGAAATGTTCAAAATGTAATGTGTGGAAGTCTAAGAGTCATATTTGGAATATGAAAATTCACTTAGTCATATATGGAAAAAATGACTTTAGGAGAAGTCCAAAAGTCATTAGAATTTCAAAAGTTATTTAGAAGTCCAAAGGACACATTAGAAGTCCAAGAGTGATGATGGTAATACAAGAGTCATGGGGATATGAAAGGTCATCCCCGTTGTTATAAAATGGCCCTCATAATTCAAGCAAGAGACTTTTTGGAGGTTTAACTTTTGGAGAGCTAGTCTTGGCTTTTCTTCTTGGCATAGGAGAGAAAAATATTCTTTGGAGAAGAAAGAAGTGATTAATGTTCCACTATTGGAGCTAGTGACTCACCATTGTAGCTGTGTACTTGGATCTTTCACCTAATTGAAGCTCTATGAGACACACATTTTCATACATGTATCACAAATGTTTTAGGACTATTCTTGGGATGTTTATGGTATATGTTGTGCTCATATGTACTAGATAAATTGAACTATTTTAGTGGATTTTGGTACTTATCTTGTTAAATGTGTTTTTTATTCACTTTAAAATTGTTATGTGAACTATTTTTCTAACAAATATTTTTATTCTCTCATGTGTTTATCTTAGGTTAGTGCTATTACTTCTTTCTAGTGACTTGTTCTCTAGGTAAATCCTCTCCACGTACAGAGATGATCCCTCTAGCCCAATGAGTCAGTCTAGCAAACGAAGTGACAATCTACGAGACACTTTCCTAAGTTACAATTGAAAAGAGAAATGAAGAAGATGACCTACCTCGTTCTAATGCTATTTCGATCTCCTTTGTTAAAGACCTTGAATCACTTGCATCATGGGCTCATTCCTAGTCTTCTTAGCATTTAAGCACTTGCACAAGTGGTCAAGACACAAAAAGGCATGCAAATACAAATAGCATATTCAAAACCAACCTACATAATTGATCAAGAAATGTGAAGCTAAATGATACATGAGCATACACATTTAGGGAAAATGAACTAGTAGTTGTATATTAATAGAAAATAAAGGCATGCGTACAACCAAGCCTTAATGTTGATAGACTCTCCTTGAATGAATATCCAATTCCAAGCTAAGTTATCCAAGCACTCCTTCTCCAAGCCAAATGAGTAGCATATAGGCACAATCTTAGCATAAGGGTGAAAATAGACATAGACCAACCATTTGGGAATGGGAGAGGATGAATATATAGGCTAGGAAAGGGAGTTAATACCTCTTCAAAGATAGGATTAGGGCCTCATATCAAGGAGGTAGCTCATAGGGATAAGACCAAGAGGCCAAGTTGGGAGAATTCGAACTCATCTATGGAAAACAACCTCCAACTCGCCACTCTAGAAGATTCAAGATCAAGAAGCTTCTCATCCTCTTTGGGAAAATTGTCTTTTTGGAATCATCATGAGTATACAAGAGAATAGAGCTATGCCATCACAAGTGATCCGGATTTAAACAGGAACGCAATAGATTACAGAGATAACCATAAATACAGAGATGCGATAACCATAAATAAAGAGATGCAGCG
>APFE030888829.1:119734-170384 GCA_000404065.3 Pinus taeda | reverse complement strand
GAACTTGGGGTTCCTAAACATTTGAGAGCAGTTGTGCATAGGCCATATGAAGAGGTGAAAGTCAAAATTAGAACACTAACAGGTATTTTTGAAAGTTTTAGAAGTGATATCAGGGTCAAGCAAGGTTGCTCACTCTCTCCTACCCTTTTTGGTTTATATATCGACAAGCTTGAGGAGTGGTTAAATTCGCAAGGGGGTGATGATATCTATTTGGGCAAGTTTGTTATAAGGATTCTTTTGTATGCAGATGACCTTATTCTGATTGCTAAATCGACTTTTGGTTTGCAAGAGCACTTATTATCCCTTGAGCATTTTTGTAGAAGTGCGGAGATGCAAGTCAATATCAACAAAACGGAAGTAGTGGTTTTCTCTTAAAAAAAAGAACATAACTATCATAAGTTCTACTTTAAAGGCAACATTCTCGAAGAAGTTACAGATTACAAATACCTCAGAATTGACTTCAACAAAAATCTAAGCTGGGATGGTTGTAGAAAGAAAAGAACTTTGAGAGGTTGGAAAGCATTTTATGCTTTTCAAAATAGGTGTAGAGAGGCAAAGTTATGGGACTGGAAAGTCACTCAAACTCTTTTTGGGCTTCAAGTGATTCCGGTGATTCTTTATGGTTGTGAACTATGGGCCAACAATACATCTCACATGCAGTGGAGACAAATTGGGAAAATTCAGAAGAGTTTGAATACAAACAAATTCAAGATTAAAAGTACATTTCCTTATGCTATCTTGTTAAGTGAAACAGGGGTTGCTCCTATTGAAGCAATTGCTATGGTGCGAGTCATAAAGTATTTAAAAAAAACTGAGCAAATGAAAGAGCGTAGATGGCCTAAGGTTATCTTTAATGACAGATTGTGCAAAAAAAAAACACTTGGATGCAACAAAATAACAAATGGTTTAGTAAATGGGGTATTTGCTTGAACACGTGTCCCGTAAACAACAAAGAGATAAAAACCTTTGTTATGGATAAGTTCTACAAGCGTACTTGGGATAAGGAGCTAGGAAGAAAGAAAAAGTACTATATTGAAGTGTTTAATCCCACTCATAGCCATCAACCAAAAACATACATAGAGGTCAATATCTATTGGAGAGCCAAAATTATTATCACTCAGTTAAGGACTAATTCTCATCAACTTTGTTGTGAAACAGGGCACTGGAAAAGGCCAAAAGAAGTGTGGGAGGAAAGAGTATGCAAATTTTGTTCTTCCAGAAAAGCATTTCATTTTAGAATTTAAGGCATTCAAAGACAACAAGGAAAATTATGCTGATATGCTGGGAGCTAGCTCTTGGGATAATCTATTTAGCGAGGGGTTTGTCGAGCAACTGGGAGCATTTATTGTGAAGCTTCACAGAAAAAGGGTCGAATACATCAAGCAGATGAAGAAACAATCTGTCCCATAGGCTATCTTTAGCCTCGTGGATGTTAAAATAATTTCTTTCTTCTTTCTAAACAAATGTGGGCACAAAAGAGTGACTTTTAAACATTGTCGGAATGGATGGTGCGTTAAAGAATGTGCATAAGGCATAGGTTGATGCTAAGGGTGATTATGGAGGATAATTGAAGATATTTTGAGAGCATTAAAAGATTGTCCAATGAATGAACGAATGAACGAATGAATTATCTTTTAATGTTTATGAGACTAAAAATAGTTTATGGGACTATCAACGTCCTTGTTTTTTGTCTTTTGCAATTCAATCTTTTTCTTACTCAAATTGATGATGAGTTGACCCAATATTTTAACAATATTCTCACTGAAAGACAATGTCAAGGAATTGATGCTCACACATTGCCATAATTTTCCTTGATGTCCCTAAAAGCATCATATTTCAAAATGAAATACTTTTCTGATTCCACTGCCCCATAAGTGCAAAAAGTACACACCCATTATTCCCAAACTTCTTTAAGTCTCATGAAAAGACATCATGAAAAGACCTACCCTTAAGTGCAAAATATAGACACATGTTCTTCCCAACTTCTTTAGGTCTTATGAAAAAACATCACGAAAAGACCTACCCTAAAAAATCAACAAACTGAGCAAATAACAGATAATAGACACTGTGGATGCACTACCAATTATATTGATGCACCAAAGGGAAAAAAAAGAATTCCAAGAAAATGGCTAAATCATTCGAAATGACAACCAATACATGGAGTGAGCACACTCGCAACCATCACACCCATTAAACTTGGAGTTGTTAGAAAAACAAAAGATTAATACAACTGCACAAACTGAAGGGCATTTGGTGTTATTTAAGAAAGCCATTGTATTAATGGAATATTACAAACCCATCTGGGAGAAGCGAGTTTATCCATAGTTACCAAATTCGAATTTGAATTCAATTTGATACGGAAAAAATTTGATCCTATAAAATCCACTAAGGAAAAAATTCGATCCTATAAAATCCAATACGAACAAAATTGGATAGTATACATGTTACAAATATTTAAAGATATTAATTTTTTAATAAGAGTTATAATTATGAAATCTTAAAATATTCATTTTTATAATTTTTTTTTTTTTATTTTTTAAATTTTTTATTTTGTTTTTTAGAGGTTACTATTTGCAGCAAGTGGAACTATTTTATCATTTATTAAGGTGCTTATCTTCTTTATTATAGTCTTTTAACATTGATAACTCTGCATTTTATAAAATTTTTTATATTAGAATTATTGTTTTTAATTCTTTTCATATAAGAATATATTCTTTATATTTTCTCTTTATAAGAATTTCCAACTTGCAAATGCAATTTTTTCTAATATATATTTTTTTCTTTTTTAATTACTTTTTCATATAGATAGAAACTTTATAAAAACTACTTTATTTTTTAGTAGCTTTGTTTTTCTTTCCATTATTTCCACTATAGTTGCCTAAATTCAAACTTGTATCCTTCCAAACACCTTCCATTATTTCTACCAACCTTGCTTAAATCCAAACTTGTATCCTTCCAAACAAGAAACCACCGTTTGTGACATAATTCATTGCTTCCAAAATTAAGTTAATTCTTCCTGCATTGTATGTCATGTGTTGAGGCACTAAACACAGTGGACAATGAATATAGGAAGACTTATATAAAAATTGACATACTAGTAACACAATCTCTGTGATAGCTTTGTGAATAAATTAAATCGTATTTGAATATACAAGAACCATGGTTAAAGACAAGATTTCATAACCCTAGGCCCTAAAAATGCACAGTGAGTTATATAATGTTCTTCAACGCATTCCCACCACTTGCCTAATGACTAACATGCAAGGTTGCTTGTGTGTGCTCGATATATAATATATACTACAGTGTGATCAATACCCGTTTCATGGTTGCTTGTGTGTGCTCAATACCCGTTTTATCACATTCTTTAATGACTAACAAGCAAGGTTGCTTGTGTGTGTTCGATATATAATATATTACAGTGTGATCAATACCGGTTTTATCACATTCTTTAGTGGATTCTTCATCATATTGTTGGTAATGATGCAAATAACATGCTATTGAAACCTTCCGTCACTCCTTTATATACTCAGAGATCGCTTATATTATATGTGCACAGAATGAAATGTACACGGGGCTACGCGAAAGTGAAGGAATAGACAAAGATCGCCGGTGGACACCGTACCGAATTCGAATTGGGCGAATTATTCACCATATCAGGCTAAATCAGCAAATTTGCAATTTTTTTTCCAACTTGGTAACTATGCCATAAACCAAAAGTTGGCAAGTTGATGACTCTCCAACGTAGGATCACTATTATGCCCCAGAACGGAGAAACTAAGTGATTGCGCGCAGGGAATATGGTATCGATTATAAGAGTCACATATGCTATGAGCTGGCCATGCGATGTTAGCAACCAACTCTCTATGAAAGTTTGCGGTAGAATGTAATGAGAAGGTGGCGTTGTGCCATAGACATTTAACCGTCGTCTCTCACAATGCGTTATGCGTTGTCTCTGTGCTGGCAAACTTATCGGCGCATGGAGAGTTTCCAAATGTCGAAGGCCTTGTATTGCATTATGAAGAAACAAGGGGAACCAAACATGGTGCAAGTTACACAAGATTTTTGCAGTGCAATAATGTGACCACACAAGACCTCAGCTTGGGCAAAGTTATGAGGCTATACAAACAGACAAATACCGAACGAGGATATGTATTAGCATCGCCATGAATTGGGACGTAAGTCGGGGTTGCGTTGAAATTGTACATCACAAATGAATTATCAAAGCATGCTCTAATAATAAGAGGGGTTAAGTATGTGAGGTGCTTTCAAGACATGACCATTACAACCCACAAGCGACAAAATTGGTGTTGTTTGACACATAGGTTAAAGGAATACTAAAGTGAAATGATATGATATTTTTGTTTGTGACTAGCAGAATTGGCAACTGCAGTGGTTTCGTACTCGCGTTATACGGGGTTGAATACCACCAACTGCCACTATAACTTTTAGGAGAAACTACCCAGCCCGCAAGAATGACCCTCGGTTAAGACGAGACTCGAACTCGTGACCTGCACAACGGCACGGACGATTTAGCAGATCATCCACCGGCCACGAGACCAAACCTCTGCGGGGTAATGATACGATATTTTATTGTTCTATAGGATTATTAGTTTTTTGTTTTTTGCCTTTTGCAATTCAATCTTTTTTTTATTCAAATTGATGATATTGATGATGAGCTGGCCCAACCTTTTAACAGTCCCCTTGCTTAAAAAACAATGCCAAGGAATTGATGTTAACATATTCTCATACCTTCCCATGATGTCTTTAAATGCGTCACATTCCAAAATGAAATGTTTTTCCGATTCCATTGCCCCAGACGTGCAAAATGTACACACCCGTTCTTCCCAAGCTTCTTTAGGTCTTTTCCACCTTCCTGTTTCACACTGAAGTTGATGCGAGTTGGTTCTTAATTGAGTAATAAGAACTTTTTCCCTCCACAAAATGCTAGCTCATATGTACTCTTTTTGTTGGAAATCACATGTAGAGTTGAATTCTTCAACGTAGTACTTCTTCTTTTTACCCAACTCTTTTCCCCATACACTTTTACGGACTTCTCCATAACAAAATTCTTTAGCTCCTTGTTATTTGTGGCACAAACATTAAGGTAGATATTCCATTTTTGCATCCATGTGTAGTTTTGCCTCATCCATGTTTTCTTTCTTTTTGCTCACGCCTTCATTGAAGATAACATTAGGCCATCTACCTACTCCCATTTGTTCAATTCTTTTTAGATATCTTATGAGCCGCACCATAGCAATTGCTTTGATGGGAGTTGCACCTATTTCACTCTACATTATCTCATACGGAATTGAACTTTTTATTTTGAACTTGCTCATGATCAAGCGTTTTTGGACTTTATCAATTTGTTTCCATTTTGAGACGGGGTGCTGCTAGCCCACAATTCACATCCATAGAGCATCACATGACAAACTAGGAGTCCAAAAAGAAGCACTTCAATCACTTTCCAATCCCATAACTCTACTTCGCTACATTTGTTTTGAAGAGCATATAACGTTTTCCACCTTCCTAAAATTCTCTTCTTTTTGCAGTCCTCCCAATTAAGCTGTTTGTTGAAATCAATCTTGAGGTACTTGTACTCATTTACTTCTTCAAGAATGTTGCCTTGAAAGAAGAACGTATGTTGACTTTGCTTCCTTTTATTAGAGAAAATCATTATTTTGGTTTTAATAGTATTGACTTGCATCCGTACTGCTATAAAAAAATGCTCAAGGGCATATAGGTGCATCTGTAATCCATGGGTTGCTTTAGCAATCAATACAAGATCATCAATATAAATGAAGCTTTATCACAAACTCCCCCAACAGAACACCATCTCCACCTTGTAGATTTAGCCACTCTTCCAATTTATCAATATATAAACCAAAAAGAGTAGGGGATAAAGGGCAGCCTTGCTTGACTCCAATGTCACTTCTAAAGCTTTCTGAAATGCCTAGTGAAGTTCTGATTTTGACTTTCATCTCTTCATAAAGCCTATGGACGATGGCTCTATATTGCAAAGGAATTTCAAGTTCTTCCATTTTATGCCACAACTTATTTCTAGGGACTGTGTCAAAAGCCTTTTTGAAGTCAACAAAGCAACAAAATGCTTCTTCTTTGTCCCCCCAAACTTTTTCAATAATGTGTCTCAGTGTGATACCATGATCCACTGTAAAATGCTTCGGTTTAAAACCTGCTTGTCCTTTTACCCTCTTTTCTTTTATTCCTGCCCACTCACTAATTCTATTTTCTACCATGCTGCCAGAAAGCTTTGCAAACAAAGGATTGATCATAATGGTTCTATAATTGGAAGGATTATTAATGTCTCCACTTTTAAAAAGGGGTATTGTCAGGCTAATTGTCAAGTCTCTTGGGAATCCTTGCCAAATGATGTTGAATATTTCCATGATGTGCGGTGCAAGAGTGTTCATTCCCCATTTTAGATACTCTGCTTGAAGTTCAAGCAAGTCCTATGCTTTCCCTGTTTTCAGCTTCTTAATTCCAATCTCCACTTCCTGTAACATGAAAAGCTTTGTAGTTGTGTTGATCCTGGGGGGAGGCTTAGCCTCTGATTCTTTCTCGTAGTGTTGTCTTACATATTCAAACCATTGATTGGTTTTGATATTAGTTTTGATTTGTTTCTTCCATGGTTGAAGTTCCTCCCAGAAAATTTTGGGTTATTCTTGCCTAGATATATTAACTCTTCTTGTCTTGTTTGCATGAACTCATATTTTTTCATTTTTGAGACCTGCGTAAATAGCTTTGCATTCATCTTCTCCTTGCCTGCCTTTTTCAAGGTTCTCCTTGTCATTTTGCATGTCTCATCAAACCAAGCATTTATAGGAAAACAATTTGATTCTGAATTCCTTTTTTTTTTTCTTTTTTTTTTTCACTTTGAATTATATTTGTTAACTCATGATTGTTGAAGCTTTGGAAACCAATTTTTCCTTCTGAATTAATCTCTCTAGCATTGTCTTGAAGATAGAACAATTTTCTTGCGTTTTTAAGAATTTTACCCTTTGATAGTGATTGCCGAGAACATTGAGCTTTCCTCCTATGTTGTCTTTCTTCTAACCATAATAACTTTATATAAATTGGGTTATGGCATGATTTTAAGTCTCAAATATGCTCTCCAATTTTAACTTTGCCTATCTTTTCTATCAAGCTTTGTGAACAAATCACATAGTCAACGACACTTGCCCCATTGTATGGGTTGCAAGTGAAGTTCCCAAACCTTTTCCATCTATCTACACCATTGCAAATAATTAAGTTGAAAGCACCATGCAGTGTAAGCAACTCCTCTCCAAATGATTGCTAACTTTGTAATCCTCTGAACATCTCAACCATTAGGGATTCTTCTCTTAAGTAAGCCAAATAAGATTGTGATCCTCTTTGCAACAAAGAATATTAGCTTGTTGATTTGATGTTCTAGCATCGAAATCTTCCACTAAAAGAACTTTTCCCTATTGAGAATACACAAAAATAATATTTCTTTAAGGTTGCATACGGATCCTTGTTGTCTAGCCCCTTATTTTTATAAGTTTTTGAGACTTGAAGGGGAAAATATCACGCTGCAATTCTTATATGATTCTTATTCTCTAATATTTTGAACCATAAATAATGTTTACTTGCATCCTCTTTCATTAATTGAATGTGACAATTTTCTTTTTCTTTCACTAAAACAAGTGTTCCCCCATACCATTTGCCATTCTCTGTTGCCTTGATCCGGATTTTAAACAGGAACGCAATAGATTACAGAGATATCCATAAATACAGAGATGCGATAACCATAAATAAAGAGATGCAGCGGAAATAACACTTCATTTCATTAATGGAAAATACCGAAATATGCTTACAACCAGAATTGGAAATAAACCAGCTAGGACTATGTTAGCTTATCTCTGAGAAGAGATGTGCGGCTACATGTCTCTGAACTGTTCCGAACTTGTGTTACAATGAGGCTCGAAGGCCTATTTATTATGGAGAAATAATGGAAATCCCTTCACATTCCAAAGCCGACCCTTAGAAGATGAAACGTCAAATTGTGGGTCCCATTTTGGGTAAATTGGTACATCAATTTCCCGGGGTCGTAACTTTGGCATACAATCTCTGTTTGACGCGTATGATAGCTCGTTAGAAAGATCTATCCGAGAAATACCATTGCTGGAACGAGCAACATCAGTCCATCGCATGGACCCATGTTTCCCTTGGATTCCCCAAAAAACGTCGTTTAGGGCCTCAAAACGGCTCCGAAAGTTTAGGACACGAAAAACTGGTAAAAATAGTAAGTTGCGCTATAATTAAGGAAACTGAAAATGCTGAAAGAGACAATGATGGCGGTCCAAATGGGATAGGTGGGTGGCCACCAACATCCACCTGGATCAACAAGTCAAGTATAGTGCAACAAGCGATCATCACGATTTTTAGTCTCATAAGGGTGATGATTCTCAAATTAGGGTTTTAGAGCTATTTCCTTTAGGGGAAGCTCAAGGAAATTTCCAATCAAAGTTTTAGGGAGGATTTGAGCTACATATTTGAATGAGTACATTACATGATAGTCATGTTTCGAGCACTTCAGAGTATGTCACGGGGAAGTGTGAGAGGTGTGACAAAATATTGTGTAACCAATGCCCCCTAAAGCATGAAGGAAGAATAGGGAGTGAAGGCTGAGATGCTTTACGAGATTTTGCAAGGATGAGAAAAAACACTGTAAGGAGACCTACAAATCAAGGATGGACATGCATATACATATTTGAGATAAAGACATGAATCTATAGTATGGACACAGTCATCCAGATGATAAGGACAATATGAAGGATCCATGGTATGGGTGCAACCATCCAAATGAAAAGGATCATCTGTGAATCTAAGATCCAAGGTATGGTCGCCACCATCTGATATAGAAGGATCATCATAAATTTAAAGTCCCAGGGTATGGTCACAACCATTCGTGTAGCAGAAACGTGTGTAAAATCATGAATGACACATAACTCCATGCAGCCTGAGTCATATCAGATAGGACTCAGGCTCTTGTGCTCCATCCCGACCCAATTAAAGTATGAATTCTAACATGTGAATGAATGTGTCAAAGTCGAACATCCTAGAAAAATTCCTGATTACCAACCAATGATCTGGACCATTAATGGGCATAAGAGAAACCACCAATAATGACAATGGCTCTCAACGTACAACAATACAATCTATGAATGTGAAAAAAGAAGTTGAATTTGAACACTCATGGAATCACCTGATTGAAGGCCAATGGTGTAAGCTTGTCATCGGATGCGAAGAGATAGCCATTAAGGAATGTAAGCTCTAAGGTACTGAAAGGGAGTTTCTAAGTAATCTTCCTAGATAATGAGCTGAAGTCGACAGGAAGTGACTCATCGAAGGAGGGTCATAATGACTCCCTCATCATCGACATGAAACAAGGAATAAAGTGGAATGAAATGAGTAAGATCCAATATTGTAACAATGGGTCAGACAATGTATAGGTAAATAACTGCAAATAGGACTTCTCTTGGACATTGGCAACAGGGCTCCGAAGTGTGGCAACATTTGACTCAACACAGGACTAAAGTTCATGATGATGAAGTGGAATAATCAAATGAGAGGCAAAATGGATTGCCCAAACCTGGCAAGACAAGTGACTAAGTGAATATATCACAAACCCGAAATGAGAAACATATGAGTGTCATGTTCAAGAGCGATGTGCTACCTATACAAAGGATGTTTCACCTTCATTTTCCCCACTATTTCTAGTGAGTACCTCTTTAGTTTTACACAAGCTTGAAGATGATACCATATGATTGTCATATAAGTTCACCCTTCGGATGAATCCATCCTAGTAAGTTTTATGAGCCCTAGGAAGGAGAAACTCGGTCTCATCATGGTGATGAGTCTTTCGTTGTTTTAATTTTTAATGAGCCTGACAGAAGAATAAATTAGTGTATTTTTCATATTTAGAGAGTCTAACAAAGAGACGAAAAAGAAAACTCCACCATGTCCCTTTTCAAAATTTGTCTCTCGAATTCAAAAAGGTAGAAGACAATATTCGAGAGAACCTCTTGACCATGTCGACCAAGGTGTACCTTTTTCATAAATAGTCAATCTCATCCCAAAAAAGGGGTAGAAATATACTGATTAGATGTCAATTCATTTAATTTAACAAGTTTGAATGACAAGTACTCAGAAATATTTTCATTTTTTGAGAGTCAGAAAAGAGTTTACAGATGAATCTACCTAGAAGAACGAGTGGTATAAAAGGATAACAATTGGTTCTGGTCATGATGGAACTAATCAAAACATGTAATGGTCAAGATGCTAGCTAATAGGACCAATCATTACAGATGTTCCTCAGGAAAGGTAAAACAGCCAAGTTAAAGCATGTGACTAGGCAAACAGATGGTGACGATGGAATGAAAAAACTAAGGCTCATCTAACAAAACAAGCTGATGAAAACAACAATCACGAGATGTAAAGTGGGAATTGTTTCATTTTTATACAAGCTTGAAACACAAGAAATTATTCTTGAGTAGAATTTGAAAATGGTTTCATTTTTTCACAAGATTTAAACAGAAACAAACTATGCTTGGGTTTTGCTTCATTTTTACACAAGCTTGAAACAAAGATAAACTATGCTTGAGATAAGTTCACAGGCCCCCAGAATAATGACTCAATTTGAGGTACATGCCCCCAAAGATTCATTTCATTCACCTAAGTAGACTACTGGTTACTAATATGTGGATGGAATGAAGGTTCGCTTACAAGGTCAAGTGAAAGACTCGACTGGAATTTTACAAGATCTAATCAAAGACTTGAATTGGAAGGGGATTTGTTTCATTTTTTAAAGAGCTTGACATAGGAAAAGAACTATGATCACGAAACCTTGCTTCATTTTTTAACGAGGTTGACATAGTAAAATAACTATCCTCATGGGGACCTATTTCATTTTTTAACGAGGTTGACATAGTAAAAGAAACCTCCTCATATCCCTTGTTTCATTTTTTAAGGAACTTGACACAGGACAGGGAACTCTTCTCCATTCCCTTGTTTCATTTTTTAAGGAGCTTGAAACAAAACAAGGAACTCTGCTCCATATATCTTGTTTCATTTTTTGAGGAGCTTGACACAAGACAAGGAACTCTGCTCCATATCCCTTGTTTCATTTTTTCAGTAGCTTAACACAAGACAAGGAACTCTGCTCCAGGGATGTGATCACAGAGTGAAAGAGGCCATGGCTTCCAATAGGTTCTCATCATATGGGAGAACAACACTCTAGAATGGATACATGTCCAGGTATCCAAATGAAAAATTAGGCTCCAATGCCCCCTGTACATGGTGTACTACATCACCTACTAGATCATTAGTAGATGTGGGCATGGAATAGGTGGCCACATAATTAACCTGTGGCAGGGGTGATACCGTTTGCATATAAGAACCATTTAGGGGTGATGGTTGAGTGGGAGCTATTTCAAGACCAATGAATGTAAGTTGATCAATGATCACAATGATTCCTTCATGCAGGAAACACATCACTTGAAAGAGGGAAGAGATAAGAGCTCCCAGATGTAAACCCAACTGCAAATGATCACAATGATTCCTTCATGCAGGAAACACATCACTTGAAAGAGGGAAGAGACAAGAGCTCCCAAATGTAAACCCAACTGCAAAGACCACTTATCATAAAGGATATATTAGGGCTATAACGAAAAAGAAAGAGGTTCACCAGTCTTGTTGATATGGATATTCATGACCAAGGAGTAGATTAAAATCCAACGGGTGTTGAAAACTTTCACATCTATATAGACAGTCTTTCCTCACAAAGTAATAGGTAACTTAGGAAGGATCCCTAACAGTTGATTGGTTCCTCTATTGAAAGCTAACAGATTCTGGGTGACAGGGACAAGCTGAGGAGAACCCAAAGCTTGCCAAGAAATTGAGGATAGAATACTAACAGATGCACCCTTGTCTATAATTGTGCTAGATAAGGCCATATGGTAAGCATGTATTGTAATATAGAAAGGCACAGAAGAAGGAAGACGATATCCTTCTAGTCAACTCCAATCAACAGAGGTGACTAAACTACTCGAAAGGAGTGTCGTAGGAATGGGAGAGCTACCCTCTTGCAGAATAGGAGAACTACTCTCATGCACCTTGAGAATAGGAGGATTTACCTCTATTTCATTCAAAAGTGAAGAAACCATATGAACCTGAGCAGTATGAGGTTCACTCTCTATCGGAAAGGTACATTTAACTAAAGGTGGAGCCAAGTCTACTGGTTTCTCAACCAATGGTTTGTCGAGAATGAACTCATGAGCCTCACTTTTAGAGAGTGTGGGTTTGACAAAAAATGACTTTTGATCAAACATTGGATCAACTAGTGAAGGATGAGGGGAAATATTTTGATAATCATATGGAAGATCAAGCTGGGAAACAATAAGGTTTTCCAACTCTTTGGAATATTCATCCATAAGAAGGAAAGGATGAATGGGATAATTACCTTCACACAACTTACAGGGAAATTTGACTTTTTCCTTTTTCCCATGGGATTTACTAGTTGAAGGTTTATCACCAGCATGATCACCAGAGGATGATGACAAAGGTTGATATGAACTTGTGGACCACACTTCTAAGACCTTGGGAATACGAAGACAATTTCGAATAAGGTGGTCACCCTTACATAACATGCAAGGGAATTTTACTTTTTGGGACTGATTGGAAGCTTTTTCTTCATTAGTTGCATCAGTAACAATAGTTTCTTGGTTGCCCCCATTCTTATTTTGCTTCTTCTTCTTCATCCTCTTCTTCTTTTTCTTAGCTTCCTGGTTACTATAATCCAGAATTTCACGAGGCAAAGAGGAATAACAAGGTGAAGAAATAGGCAAAGAAGGTAAGGGGTCAACTTTAGGATCAACTTGAGGTTGATGTTGTTCAAGTAGAAGAGAACTTGGTTGAAAAGTAGTTTAAACACTCGGAATCATTGAGGTTGAAAATAACCAAACTGGCAGATCAATGGTCAATCTAGGAAGGGACAATGTTGCCATATAAGGAGAACTAGTATTTCTGAAAGAAGGAAAAGGACTAGGATTCCCATAAGTGCTGTTTCCGTGACTGGGGGACTCAGGAAATGTTGCCATTGGTATCAACCTCAGATCTACTAAGAAGTATTTCCATAGGAAGGATGTTGTTTTGCGGTAAATTAATTTTAGGATTTGAAACAAAAACTTTGCCTTTTCATGTTTTAAGAGTCAAGAAAAGAATGAAAAGGTGACTCTAGTCGTTTTCATTGGTTTAGCAAGCTTGAAACGACAATTTCTTGATGATGTTTTCAAATTTAAGGAGTCAAAAATATCAAAATGACTACTCAGGTTACTCTAGGCAAAAAGGAGTACAAAGTAGCCATGAACTGTAATATACAGCTTAGCAAATAAATTTACCAAGGATTTGACGTATGTGCAGGAAATCTCCCTGAATGTTTTGATTGGTGTGACACGTTTACAGGGTGGCAGACTCGACTTCCTATGGATAAAGGTTTTCAACCTATAAGGGTCTCCCTTTATATACTCAATGGTACAGGAAGCACAAGTCTATGCTAGCACTATACAATGCAAGAGAAAATGACAGGTACTGAGTTTTATAGACACCAGAACACATCTCTAGCCTAGGCCACTAAGTATGAACATTAATGTTTCAAATTATCCTTAGATTGATTGATAGATTTTAAAGTTAATCTTGAAATTAAGTTTCGATTCCAAGGCCTTAACGATGTCACTTGTTCCTAAAATGCAACTAAGTGATGAAATTGAAATCCTTTCATTCGATGAAGGCTACTTATTTATGGGAGAGAAACACCCAAAACATGCATCAAATAAGCAATAATGCATCAATGACAATTTTCCAATTCTAAATCCAAAACATGAAATATAATCTTTCATATCATAAGAAAATACAATTCCAAAACAAAACCTTAAAGCGAACTACCTTAAGATATAATGATGATTTCTTTCTCACTTTAATGCAATGAATGTAATCTAGTGAAAAAGCAAAAGAGAATGAAAACAACTTCAATAATGATGAAAATCTCTTTCACATAAGTGATTTTGAATGCAACAACTGCTTCGAAAACTACTTAAAAGATAAACACTTTTGTTTTCGCTTTTCGAAACAAAAAAAATTCAAAACAAATACTTTCTTTTAGTTCAAACGAAACAAACAATTTTGTAATCTATTTCTTACCAAATGGAACTAAAGTGACTCTCAAAGCATTTACTCAATTCGACACTAATTAAAACAACTTAATATCCAAGAACCAAAAGTGGTTTGTGAAAGATGTCTGAACACAAAAAGACTCTTTTCACAAAGGTAATCAATCTCCAAAGAGAAGACCAATGAGTGAATGCAGGATGACCTAGAATACCTAAAACTATAGAAGGAAAATCAAGCTCCAAACACACCTAAAATCAAATTAAGAGGCAATTATAATCATGCAAACATGTCAAGCAAGACAAGGACACTAAAATAACACTGGTAAACCACTGACAGAAGGAAAAAATTGAACACAAGAAGACAAATCCTAATTTTCTATAACCTTATGTTATCATCACACATCTTAAAATAAAAACAACAATCGTCGCTACTGTAATCAGCATATACACAATATCATAGCAACTATGATGGCCAAAATCGTGATGGTCGAGAAAGATAAGAAAAAACAAAAAATATTCAAGAGAAACACAAATCAACAACCTTCAACCAATTTCCAGAAAGTGGAAATAGTTACAAACAAGCAAACAAGTCTAGAATTAGAGGGTTGGTCAAACTCCTCACAAAAACAAGGTGAAGGATTGGATGGAAAGGATCATAGGCACCCTAGTGGAGTCGCCATTTTTTTTGTCTAGGTAAATCCTCTCTGTAGACAGAGATGATCCCTCTAGCCCAATGAGTGGATCTAACAACCGAAGTCACAATCTACTAGAAAAATTCCTAAGTTACAATTGAAAAGAGAAATGAAGAAGATGGCCTACCTCGTTCTGATGCTATTTTGATATCCTTTGTTGAATACTTTGAATCACTCTCATCACGGGCTCATTCCTGCTATTGTCAATGTTTATGCACCTACACAAGAGATCAAGACACAAAAAGGCATGCAAATCCAAATAGCATATTCAAAAGAAACCTACCTTAATGATCAAGGAATGTTAAGCTAAATGATACATGAGCATACACATTTAGGGAAAATGAACCAGCAATTGTCAATTAATAGAAACTAAAGGGAATCATACAACCAAGCCTTGATGTTGATAGGCTATCCTCGAATGAATATCCAAGTCCAAGCTAAGCTCTAAAAGCACTCCTTCTCCAAGACAAATGAGTAGCATATATGCACAATCTTAGCATAAGGGTGCAAATAGACATAGACCAACCATTTGGGAATGGGAGAGGAGGAATATATAGGCTAGGAAAGGTAGTTAGGACCTCTCCAAGGACAGGATTAGGTCCTCATCTCAAGGAGGTAGCTCATAGGGATAAGACCAAGAGGAAAAATTTAGGATAATTTTACCTCATTTATTCCGAACAACCTCCAGCTCGCCGCTCTAGAAGCTTCTAGATCATGAAGCTTCTCATCCTCTTTGTGAAAATTACCTTTTTGTCATCATCAAGGGCATACAAGTGAATAGAGTGATGCCATCATGGGTCAAGTATAGTGCAACAAGAAATCATCATTGTTTTTAGTCTCATAAGGGCGATGATTCTCAAATTAGGGTTTTAAAGCTATTTCCTTGAGGGGAAGCTAAAGGAATTTTCCAATCAAAGTATTAGTGAGGATCTGAGCTACATATCTGAGTGAGTACACTACATGATGGTCATGTTTCGGGCAGTTTGGGGTATGTCACAGGGAAGTGTGGGAGGTTTAACAAGATACTATGTAGAAAGACTCATTTTTTGTCTCTTGCTTGTGAATCACTCCTTTTACACATTTCAATTTGTGTTTCACAATGTCAACTTGCTTGTTCAAGTTCTATGTATATAATCTCTTATGTTATTCGTTGAATCCAAGACAAACCTTTTTCTTATGGTGGTCAGGGTGATACTCTAGATGGGATTGCTACTTCAAATGGTGCGAGGTCTAATTGGGTGCTCACATTAGTGAGATCCCCTTACGTGTTGGTGGCATCTAGCATTGTCAACATTCTGGGGCTAGAAGGAGGCCCCGATGACAAGTTGTGCCCACTAAGTCTGTTTTGATCTTATCTTAAATGTATCTTTCCCAAATAATAATCCCAAGATGTTTTCTAAGGATTTTTATTTTACCATCCCTGCAAATATCATTCATGACTTGTCTGAATTAAATTTTTGTAGCAAGAGTGAATTAACTGTACTTGCACAATTATTTCAATTTCTACGTTTTTTACTTTCTACTAGAATTCATTGTAAATATGTCATTTCTAGGTTGTTCACCCTCACATTGGAAGCTCGAGTTAAGAAATGTCTTCATACATTACCTACTACTTCTATTCATTCACTCGAACAAATTTTTAGGGACATTCATGAAGCATTTGATAAGTATGATTATCAAGATGTATGTGATGGAATTGATTTTCTTAGAATGGAATTTGGTGAATTTGCAAAGTGTTTTCTTAATCAATTTCTTCACCTTTATATGAATTTCCCAAAGGAATGGTTTATTTGGATTTCATTATGGAAAACTTTTAGAATTTGATTCTAGACTCTTTCAGATCTTTTGAATTCGAACCCTCAGATGATCCTCTCCCCAACATTGGCTAACCATGAGACAACTCACTCTTCTAAGGAGGAACCTATTATTCCTTCTATTCCTTGTCCTCCTCCTTTTCCAATACCAATTTTTGTGCCCCTTTTGTGATGATGTTAAAGTTGGGAGATTTGAAAATAAAACTATTGATCTGTCCATTCAACCTTCATCCAATTCTTATGCTTTAGCTCCTATGGGGGATAATGTGGAATGTTTTAGTGATTGCATGAAACCCAAATTGAAATTTGATCCCTTGATTTTTCGAGATCATATTAATGCACACAAGTACAATCTTGAATCTGATCCAAATGACAACTTGATTGTCTCTAGGGATACTTTAAGATCTCTACCACCTATGTTTCATGATTCCCTGCTTCCTGATCAACTTGTTTCAATTACTTCAACTCATAATTATGTTCCACCTCTTATTGCAAGTAGTAATCAAGAACAAGGTGGTAGTATTTGACATTCATAGGAGAAAAGTGTTGAAGATATGTCTCATATTTCCTCCCTCTTTCAACATGATAATATTTCCTTTCAGGCTGATCTTGGATCTTCTAACCTTGATAACCTGTCAAATGATTAAGAACCCCACATTCAGGTTGAGGCATTGGATAACCGTCACCGTGATATCTCTATTTCATTTAACACATGTGGTGGTTAATATCAAAGCACAACATGTGATATATTTTATTCTTCAAAGGAGTTGGATTTGTGGAGTATTGATTCAAAATATATTTCTCAATCTCCATTTGTGAATTGGGATGCTCTTTTAATTCAGAATGATCCTGAATATTCTTTAATGCATACATCCTTAGATGAAAAATGTGAACTGGAAATTTGTAAAGTTTTTGAATTTTTGGAAGATCCTGATCAATCTGAGTGTCATATTGGTATGCCTATCTTTGACCATTATAAAAATTACAATGATGTTGATCCATTGTTATTTCAACTTCAATCTAATTTAATTACAATCATTTCTCCTTCTCCTGGCTCTTTCAATCCTTCTTCACCTCTATCACACTCCTCATTGTACCTACATCAGTTTGATAAGTTTGTCACAACAACAACCCCCTTAATCCTTTCAAACTTTATCTAGTTGATCATGGTTGAAATTAGGTACAAGATGGTGCAGTACTATAATCAAAGGATGAAAATCTTGAATCTATTATTCATTATCTATTTAAATGTAAATATTTCATAAGTTAGGAGTAACATGTTACAACTATGAATGATGAAGGGATTTTTAAAATTGATTTGTCACAATTTTCTATCCATCAAGAGTCTAATATGATTAATCCTAGATATGATCAAACTAGTGGCATTGTTATTTTTTTTCATTAATACATAAGATGATAATGATGCATGTCTACTTCTTGATGTTTCTAAGCCACCCAAATTTGATGATCCACCATCAGAATTTTTTGAGATCTGTCAGGAATTCAAGTCACTTTAGCTCTAACTAGTGGTTATGTTAGATTCTTACAATTCTATTGAGATCTACAAACCAATTTGGATCCAAATTTTCATGCATAATTTTTTCCTTAAAATTCATCTACTAGTTATGAGTTCATTCTTAATGAAATTTTGATGTTTTCAAATGGATCTTCAAGATATAATTTTTTATTAGATGAAAGGTTCTTGTTTGATTAGTTCCTTTTCATGTCAACCTCTTGGGCTAGACTAAGGGTTGGAGATCACATCTTTCACAACTCCTTACATTTTCAACGTTTGTCATTTTGATGATCGAGAGAAAGGTCATTTCGTGTTAAAAGATTTATCACTATTAAACTATTATGAATTTGATCATCTTATTTTCTCTTTTTTGCATATCATGAAGCTAGTCATCTCCATGGCACATTTCCTTTTTTGGAGTAATTGCAATTGCTTCAATAATTTAGCTCACCAACACCCTTGTGCTAATACTAGGTTTGATTTGACACATGTTTCCAATATTTTGTCAAATGACTATCCTAATTAGTTTCCTGGTTCTATGATGTAAATAATTATTACTGCCCTCATATTTGATATTGATGGTCTCACATGTAATTGGATGGAAAGCTATGTTACAAATAACAAGTTTCATTCTTTTATGAGGTTTGCAAGAATCAAGAGCATAGATGAATGTGTATTCACAAGCAGCCTGTAAGGCTTGTATTAGTGAAATTTCAAACAACAAGGAAAATTTAGAAACTGGCTAAAACCATTCAGTATGGAGCGTCCTTTTGGTAATAAGTCATACCTTTGGTTAGTTGTGCAATCTTTCAAAGTTTCTAAATTTATGTTGCACATTATTATATATCAATTTTAATTGCTCTTATCTTTGTGTTTTAAGGTCTTGAACGATGGTGGATGTATTTGAAATATCATTACACTTAGCACCCTTCTGGTCAATTAGGTTAGGAGTAGGCTTAGTTGCATTTAGCTTCCCTTGCATTGCATTCACCCTTCATATTTCTCTCCATCAAGTCTATTCATTTGTTTATTTTCATATTGTATATTCGACATGTTGTTTTTATGTTCGCCTCCAATTTTTTTGTTCTTTCGTTTTCTTTTCTTGTCATGTCATGTATGTTTCTTTTGTTTCATTAAATAATAATTTTCATGAAATATGTTCCTTTGACTCAAAACACAACGTGGAAAAACTTGAAAAGGAAAATTATGATGATGAACAATGTTTTTCTAGTTTGTTACCTCTTCTCTATCTTAGGTTTACATATATTTAAAGTCAATGATGTTTAAATGGAAAATATGATCCGCTTGAAAAGAAATCCTTTGGTCCAACTATAAAACCTGTATTTGTTGTAGGATCCTCATTCGTTAACTCAGTATTGTAATTACATTTTTCTTTTCTTATCGATCCAGTTAAGTAGAGAAAGGACGAGGGGAAAATATAAAGCGCAAAACCAATATCAAAGGTTATATAAATACTTCTCTGAAGGGGAAACGTCCTCTTCTCTCAATAAGTTGGGATGCCTCTTCCTCTCGTTGAATATTAGAACCATCAAAATACAATCCTACTAAATAAATAAATAAATGATGAAAGAAGAGAAAGACTTCCTATGTAGGGAGGTGAAGCAAGTGACTTTTTTAGGGTATTGTCCTATCTCACTGGCAGTGAATCAACATTTTTTCTCCTATAATGACTTCATCGGGCTACTATCTAGGCCTACTAGTAGCAGAGAAACACTAGAGATGAAAATCATACTTTGAATATTTTAAACTCTCTATGTATATTACCCTTTTCTACATTGAAATAATTGTGATTTGGCCAGCCTATGTGTTTAACCAAGTAAGGGAATGTAGGGGACTCTATCTCTAACTGGGTTAAGTAGGGAAGCCAAGGTAATCCGCAAGATGAATCAATACTTCCTGAAAGACTGAGACCTTGCACTTGGAGAAATAAACCTAAACATAGAAGTTAGAGTTCTACTAGTGTGTCACCATGTGTTGTCTCTATGATAAACACCCTCCAAAATATTTCTCACACTTGAATTTTGGAACCTATTGAGAATCTTACAATTTGTCACTCTACATTTATTCCATGGTTACTTGATGTCTTGAAAAGTGTTAATTTTTTCTTCCTAGTTTAAATTTTTAAGTCACTTGCAATCACATGCATAGTCTTTGATGAGCTCATGAGAAAAATTCCTTTATGCAATCTTGAATGGTGATATCACTATCCCTCAAGATAGTGCCTATGTTATGTTTAACTCATGATGATAGTCAATGCACACTTTCATCAACAATCTCCCTCACCTTGGTTTTGTTTGTACTTTTATTACAGAAAGTTTTTTCAATTGTCACTTTTGCGCACTTTCACTTTCACATTATCAATGGTTGATTTTGGCTGTTTTAAATTTAATAAGTTCCATTTTCATGTTATATGCACTCTAGAATGTGTCACTTTTAAGGCTTCTCACATTGTATAAGTGTCATCTTAAGTTTTCTTCATATCACATGTGTCGCTTTTATGATTTTCGCTCTTGCATGTGTCACACCTATTCACATCACCAAGGTTATTTATGGCACACCCTTCTACATTGTGCAATCCTAAATATCATTATAATATGTTCCAAACACATTCCTATAGCTTAGGGAACTTTTTGGTCTCAACCAAACTTGTGTTACATTTTGTAATGTGTCATTTCAATTGTTGCACTTATAAAGAGGTGTTGCTTTGCTCTTGTTTTAGGGTGTGGCTCTTGTTCATGAGTCATGTGAATTCCATTAGATTTTATTGATGCAATTTATGTGTGTAGTCCATGTTTGGATCATGTTACGATGAATTTATTTCTCCTACATTGTTGGTCCCACACTTATCCATTTTGAGAGCTCTTCTTCGTCCTTCATCCCAATGCAAGTTCTAAAGGAATTAATCATATTACTAGGCTACGAGAGAAACTTTTTCATGAGCCACATTGACATATATTTCCTTACATACTCATGCATTAAGTCTTTTCTAAGGTCTCCTCCCTCTCAAATTATGTAGGTACTTCCTAAGAATAAGTCACCTAGCCTTGTGTTTGCTCCCTCAGTGAAAAGCTCATTCCAAATGAACAAGTAGCCATTGTTGGAGAGAAATGCATTCTCCCAAGCCTGAGCACACTTTAAAACAATGAATCACACTTCAAACACTTAGTGAAAATGCACACTTTATAATAACAAGGAACCTATGAGCACACTCTGGAACAATGAAGGATCTTTTGTCTCTTAAAAACCATGTGGCGCACTCACAAAGCATGAATCCTTAAGGCACATGGCACACTCCTAAATCACGAATCCTTAATTTTTCCCTTTGAGTGTATGGTGCACTCTTGAAACCTGAAGTCTTCAAGAAAATGGCGTACTCACAAACCTCAAATCCTTCCCATAGAGTGCATCGTTTAGTCATGAATCATGAATCATTAAGGCACATGGCATACTCTTGAATCTAGAAGCCTTTGAGAACATGGTGCACTCATGAGGCATAAAGCCTTCCCTTAGAAAGAATGACACACTTACTAATAATGAATCCTTAAGGCACATGGCTCAATATTGAAGCCTTAATCATTTGAGATCATGACACAGTCTTAAAGCACGATGCCTTTATTTCAGAACACTCCTTCAGCTAGAGGAAATGTGCCCTCCTAATTCCTCTTGAGCGCACTGTGACGACTCAAAGCTTGACCCCTTCAACCTTTGGGTGTGTGCCTTTGTGCCCTCCTTGTTCCTCTTGAGTGCATGAGCACACTTGAAATTCTTGTAGCCCAACCCCTTTGTCCCTTCAATGTGTGTCCTCACACCCTCCTTAGCTTTATTGAGTGCATGTTGAACAAAAGAATGACTTTCCTTCATGCCTCAGACCTGCACCATGTTCCCTTGAGTTCTCCCTCTCGTCCTGGATCTCAAAAGCACACCTTGAAGGCCTCCTGTGAGCCTTAATGAGTTTGACTATGCCCCCTTAACAATGATTTATTCTTTTAACCCTCTCAGAAGCCTATCACGAGCATATCATTCCCTGAGCTAAGTAGTGATAAAATTGATGTTTTTAAACTGATTTTTCCTCGTCTTGAATAATTTTCATTGGTAGGAGTAACTTCCTACCATAAAAAGGTCGTTCTCAAGAGATGGTAGCAATAATAAATCATAATGAAACACCTATAGAGATGAGGAACAAAAGAAAGATATCATGGAGACATGAAGAAGATCATAGACTGAGATATAATGAATACATTGCCTGATGACTCAGGATATTTTGATATTGATCAATGACCCTTTGGAGGGTGAAAATGAATAAAAATGCATATTGTTAGGGTCCAACCCTGAACCCCTTTATTTATGTAATAGGGTTGAGTCATAGTTATAGTTAGTTAAAGAGTCAATAAAGCCCATATTAATAATTGTAAGTGGTTAACCCACATTTAAGAAAGGGACCACAGTTAGTTGCAAATGTCCCATGGTATTAGATAGATGGTATTGAGAGAACCATGGCACTAACCCATGGTATTTCATGTATGAATCCTATATAAAGGATAGAGACTCCCCATTAAGGAGCATCGTGTCTTATTTTATAATCGAGCTCTGCTCTATTGGAGGTTACCCCCTTGAAGAGGCAAGCGAACATTGCTTTCATCTCTAAATAATAAAATACTTTCTATTTTTCTCACTTTGTTCTGTATTCTGGGTTGTATTTCTTCGCATATTTGGTATTATGATATCTTCTTGCAGGTCAAGAGCATAACAAGTGGTATCAGAGCACTTTCCAGGGCCAGTGGTATCTCCATTTTTGGCAGATTTTTCTTTTAGGCTAGAGACGTGTTCCGAAGTCTTTAAACCACGAGATCTATTGTTGAGTGTATAAACCTATATATTTGGGGAGGCATGCATAAAGTAAATACAAGAGGTGGTCAAATGGGTACCCGTTCGAGTACTAGCACATTAGACAGAACCGTGCACGAACTATCTTCCACATACCCTTTGGGTATATCAGAAACCCCCTAGGCTCACCTAAAACCTCACCTTAGAAAAATTGTCAGTCGTCTTGCTACTACAATACACCGAGAACAGAAATCAGACAGATTACATGCACGTATGATAGGTTAGGCAGGTACTACGGCTAAGGGTAAGGTTGATCCTCCTTAGTTAGTGCCCTAAAAGATTGGGCCAAGTACTACTATTGGACCCTTATGTATATTTCAATCTGTAGCACCTGATACTCCTTGAGAACATAGTTCCCTCGCCTCTCTAAAAGCTACCCATTATCTTCTTTGCCAAATCATATCCACTGGTTAAGGTTCTACCACCACAGTACCATTCAGATCTAGCAACTGGGGTTCTATCACTACCGCAGTCCAACTCACATTCAGCAGTTGGGGATTTTGCAGGTAGATCTAACCATTTGAGTAGTGAGGCTTGTGGATCCCATACCTTGGGGTGATTCTCGTAAGACATTAGGCATGATTAATTTTTCTGGAAACTAGCCATCGTAGTATTGATAAGCCGAGAGTAAAACTCCATTCAGAGTAAAAAAAATAAAATGTCTAAGGCCTTCCTGCGACGCTTATCAGAGACTTAGCCCATAAGAATCAGGATGACGAGCTAATCGTGGTGGTACCATTCACTTGTCAGCTTCAATTTTCAGGTGGTCCCAATTTTTTTCAAAGTGATGACAAGTGACCAGGATCTGTGTATTGTAGAAACTAGAGCTCAAGCCATGGCCAATGAGAAGATCGAGAGCCTTGAAAAATAGTTGGCTTCTTTGAAGAGCATAGTGGACCAGATGCAACGATTCATGGACACATTTAAAAGGAGCATGTCGGGGTTGCATTCAGAGGCACATGGTTTTAATGAAGACCTTGAAGGAGAATCTAGCCATAATATTCACTTCCATGGAAATCACTAACATTCCAATCCTCGACCACCCAAGCTGGACATGTATAAATTTGATGGCTCTAATCCGGTTGTATGGGTAGCACAAATGGACCAATATTTCATTCTAAATGATATCCTAGATGATGAAACTAAACTATGTGTGGAAGCCCTTTACTTGGACCAAGAGAGATGGAAATGGTGGCAATGGCATCGAAAATGCTATCTTGGGAAAATTACTTGGCAGGTGTTCTCAAAATCCATTTGTGACCGCTTTGACCACAAATCTAATTATTTGGGTCGTCTTACTAAGGTCTGACAGATAGGCATAGTAAAAGACTACATTGCAGCCTTTGAGACATTGGCCATTGCATAGAAGGTCTAGGATATGAATTTGACTTGGAATGTTTTATAAATGGTGTCAAAGAAGCCATCCAAGCCCATGTCTGGATGCACCACCCACCTACATGGATGGACATTTGCACAAAGGCTATCGAAATGGAATGTGCTTTAGCTACCCAATCGCCTCATCCAAATTTCATAGCCAAGGGATGCCCCACCCAGGCTTACGACACTAGCCAAACACTTAGGGTTCAAAAGGTGTCCCAAGCAGAAATGGTTGAAAGAAGAAAACAAGGATTATGCCACTACTGTGATGACAAATACTCCCTGGGGCATAAATGCAAGAAACTGAAATTCTTTCAATTTGATGTTAATGATCACAGCTCATCTGAGGAAGCCCCACCCCTTAAGGGACCAAAGGAGGAAGATGAGGACACTAGCAGGACAATGCGCTCCAAGCTATGTCAGAAGAACCAGTTATCTCACTACATGCTTTGGCAAAAATTTATGCACCCCAAACTCTCAAAATCAGAAGTTTTATTAAACACCACCCTGTAGTAGTATTGATTAATAGTGGAAACACTCATAACTTTATCTCTCAGAGAGTCGCCGAAGCTATTCATTGTTTTTTGAAGGTAGGCTCTAATTTCTAGGTCCATAATGTTGATGGGGGGACAATGAAATGTGAAGGCCGTTGTGAAAATACCAAACTTCAAATGGGAGACTACCACCTAAAGACCCACATGTTTGCAATCAACATGGGTGGTTGGGACATTTTCTTGGGTGTTGAATGGCTTCGCACACTAGCCCCAGTCACATTGGATTTCCAAGAGTTATATATGAGTTTTAAGTAGAATGACCACATGCATACCCTCCATGGACTCCAGGCAGGTGCTCCTTCTATCATCAGCTCGCATCGAATGGAAAAGTTGTTGAAAAAGGGCCATCATGGAGTTATCTCCCAAATTAATGCCATCTAGGCCATCGATCCCACTACTCTTCATATTCATTTTGAGATGCAACAGGTCTTAAACTGCCACCAGCAGGTCTTTGAAAAACCTAAAGAGCTTCCACCCTCGAGAGGGGAGCATGATCATAGCATCACTTTGGTCATAGGGGAATAACCACAGAATGTGCACCCATATAGATATCCTTTCACCCAAAAGAATGAAATTGAAAAAATCATCAAGGAACTCCCAAAAGTCGATGTCATTCATCCTAGCATCAATCCTTATTCATCACTAGTGGTCATGGTGCTCAAGAAAGATGGGGAATGGTGCATGTGTCTAGACTTCAGGGTCCTCAACAAGCTCACGGTCAAAGAAAAATTCCCTATCCTGGTTGTTGATGATTTATTGGATGAACTACATGGTGCTCAATTCATTACTAAGCTAGATCTTCGCTCGGGCTATCACCAAATATGCATGAAAGAAGTAGACATTCCCAAGGTTGCTTTTTGAACTCATGAAGACCATTATGAATTCTTGTTCATGCCATTTGGTCTCTCTAATGCCCCATCCACTTTTCAAAGCCTCATGAATCACCTACTCAAACCATAACTCAAAAAATTTGTCCTCATTTTTTTTAATGACATTCTCATCTATAGCCTAACCTGGGAAACACATCTTCAGCATGTAGACCTGCTCTTGCAACTGCTTCGAAAGCATAAATTATTTCTCAAATTTTCCAAGTCCTCTTTTGGCATGGAAGAAGTCGCGTATTTGGGCCACATTATGGGTCATCAAGGTGTGAGGGTGGATCCCAAAAAGATCCAGGAAATGTAGGATTGGCCCCAACCAAAAACCTTGAAGAGTTTGAGGGTATTCTTGGGTCTCACAGGCTATTATCGCAAAATTGTCCGCAATTATGGCCACATTTCTAGACCCCTCACTAACCTTTTCAAGAAAAATTCATTCCTCTGGATTGATTAAGCACAACAAGAGTTTATGGCTCTCAAATAAGACATGTGTTCCACTCTAGTATTAGCACTACATGACTTCACCAAATCTTTTGCGAATGAATGTGATGCTTCAGGTACTGGTAGTGGTGTTCCTTTAATGCAAGAAGGTCGACCCTTGGCTTTCACCAACCAACAATTAAGTGGGAAACATCTGGGACAATCTACCTATGAGAAGGAGAAGATGGCCATCTTACATGTAGTAGATACTTGACGACCATACTTGTTGGGGCGACGTTTGCAAATCTGCATAGACCATAAAAGCCTCAAATATTTTTTGGAGCAACGTCTATCCTTGCCCCAACAAAATAAATGGCTGTCCAAAATGTTGGGATATGATTATGAGATAATTTACAAGAAAGGGCACAAAAATGTAGTTGTGGATGCTTTATCATGCCAATTTGAGGATGAAAGCACCCTGCTAGCAATCTCTCTTCCCATACTAGATTGGATTGAAGAAGCCCGCAAGGAAGGGATTTCACATCCCTCTCTCTCCCAACTCATTAATAACTTGAGAGTAGATCCTAATTCCACAGTGAGCTACTCTTGGAAGGATGATACCATTTACTATAAGGATACATTAGTGATATCGCCAACATCCACCCTCAAAAGGTACATTTTGGTAGAGTTGCACTCATCTCCCACTATAGGCCATGCAGGGTTTCAGAAGACTTATGCTCGCACTCATTGTTCTGTCTTTTGGAAAACCATGAAAACTGAAATTTTTTCTTTTGTAGTTAAATGTGATGTGTGTCAATGCCACAAAGGAGAAACAATCAAGTCCCCAGGCACCTTACAACCATTTCCCATCCCTACATCAATCTGGACGGATGTTTCTATGGATTTCATTACTAGTCTTTCAAGGTCAGGCAACAAGTGAGTCATCATGGTGTTTGTGGATAGACTCTCTAAATATGCTCATTTTTGCGCCCTACCCCACCCATTTACCCCCACTTTGGTGGTTCAAGATTTCATGGACTAGATATTCGAATTGCATGGCATGCCCACTTCCATTGTGTCTATCATGACCTAACCTTCACCAGTAACTTTTGGCAAGAACTTTTCAAGTTACAAGGCACCCAACTCCAACTAAGTACTTCCTATCATCCCCAAACTGATGGTCAAACTGAACCAGTCAACAAATTTTTGGAGACCTACCTAAGGTTCTTCACTTCAAAAAAGCAACATCAATGGGTACAATGGTTGCCTCTAATTGAATGGTGGTATAATACTAACTATCATGCAACCACCAAGATGACTCCATATGAAGTAGTGTATGGTCAACTCCCACCTTCACCTACTTCTTATATCCCTAGATGCTCTAAGGTATAAGCAGTGGACCAACTCCTACAGAACTGTACAACCATGCTAGCCCATCTCAAAGATAATCTCCATCAAGCTCATAATCACATGAAGCAACAGGCAGACCAACATCATTCAAAGTGCACATTTCAAGAAGGGGATCAGTTATTCATGAGGCTACAACCATACAAGAAAACATCACTCAAAGACAAGGGTTGTCAGAAATTGTCTCCAAAATTCTACAGACCTTATCAAATACTTCAACGCATTGGAGAAGTAGCCTACAAGCTAGCCTTGCCACCAACTTCAAAAATTCATCCCGTCTTCCATGTATCATTCCTCAAGAAAGTGGTGGGGAACAATTGCAAAATTCAAACCAATCTACCTAAATTGGATGAAGAAGGTTCACTTTGGCTCCAACCTGAACAGGTCCTCGACACGCAAGAATGACATCTGCGCAGCCGCATGATCAAGGAAGTCCTTGTCAAGTGGAAAGACACCTCTCGAGAAGATGCAACCTGGGAACCAACCACTATTCTTCACTAGTTTCCGCAGCTTCCACCTTGAGGACAAGGCTGCTTTTTATGGGGGAGGGTATGTTAAGGTCCAACCCTAACCCCTTTATTTATGTAATAGGTTCAAGTCATAGTTATAGTTAGTTAAAGATTAAATAAAGCCCATATTAATAATTGTAAGTGGTTAACCCTCATTTATGAAAGGGACCATAGTTAGTTGAAATGGGCCATGGTATTAGATATATGGTATTGAGAGAACCATGGTACTGACCCATGGTATTGCATGTATGATTCCTATATAAAGGATAGAGACTCTCCATTAAGGAGCGTCGTGTCTTATTTTGTAATCGATCTCTGCTTTGCTAGAGGTTGCCCCGTTGAAGAGGCAAGTGAACATTGTTTTCATCTCTGAATAATAAAATACTTGTTGTTTTTCTCATTTTGTTCTGTGTTCTGGGTTGTATTTCTTTGTATATTTGGTATTTTGGCATCTTCTCACTGGTCAAGAGAATAACACATATCCTTCATGAATATTAAGCATAGATTATATCTATCATCAATAATGGAATATGAGGCAGCAAGGGATACAACTTTGTATTACCGCCTCATCATGAAGTCTATGTCATCATTGTTAAGTTATAATTTGTACAAGTGTCATCATCATGGTCAATATGTGTCTATATTTCATGCCACATCATCATGTGGAATGTAATGATGTATTCTCAAGAAAATGAAAAAATGTAATGTGTGGATGTCCAAGAGTCATTTATGGAATATTAGAAGTCACTTAGTCATATATGGACAAAATGTCTTTAGGAGAAGTCCAAAAGTCGGAAGTTCAAGAGTTGTTTAGAAGTCCAAAGGACACATTAGATGTCCAAGATTCAAGAGGGTAATTCAAGAGTCAAGGGGATATGAAAGGTCATACCCCTTGTTACAAAAGAAACCTCATAACTCAAGAAAGGGGTTTTTCGAGGCTTAAGATTTGGAGAGCTAGTCTTGGCTTCTCTACATGGCATAAGAGAGAAAAATATTTTTTGGAGAAGAAATAAGTGACCTAATATTCCATGATTGGAACTAGTGCCTCATTGTTGTAACTATGTACTTGGATATTTCAACTAATTGAATCTCTATGAGCCAACACATTTTCATGCATGTATCACAAATGTTTTAGGACTATTCTTGGGATGTTTACAGTATATGCTGTGTTCATATGTACTCAAGAAATTGAACTATTTAGGTGGCCTTTTTACTTATCTTGTTGAATTTATCTTTTATTTGCTTTACAATCGTTATGTGAACTATTTTGCTAATGAATCGTTTTTCTCTCCTATGTCGCTCTTAGGTTAGTACTATTACTTCCTTTCGGAGAATCACTTTTTGTCTCCTACTTGTGAAGGTCTCCTTTTAGACATTGGAATTGGTGTTTCACAATCTCAACTTACTTGCTTGTTCAAGGTTTATGTCGATAATATCTTATGTTATCTGTTGAAACAAAGACGAACCTTTGTCTTATTGTGGCTAGGTTGATACTCTAGATGGTGCTTCTACTCCAAATAATGTGAGGTATAATTGGGACTTCACATTGAGGAGAACCCCTATATGTTGGTAGTATCTAGAATCATCTATAGGAAGTATCTACAAATTTCTTTCCATTTTGTTGTGTGCAACAATTTTTATTATTTCCTTATCATCCCTCATATTTTTTACATCATTTAAGGGACTTACTATATTCCTAAATAAAGGATTGATGAATAGATTGATATATTTTTTCTTCATAACAATTCTAATTTATTTATACTTATGTTTTTGTGGTTTTTAGTTTAATTTTATCTTTCTATATAATATTATTAGATTACAATGATGGAATAAGGATGAAGATGTTGTTGTAGTGTTTTTGTAGAAATGGTGTACCAAAAGACACCTTCTTAGCAATAGGTTGTAACCTGCAAAGAAAAACGAGTTTGATTGTTGTCAGTGGACAAGCATGAAGAAAAAAAGTATTGCAAATGTTGGAAACAATATGTAAACAAACATAAACTAAAAAAAAGAGATAAACACACAAATAAATCTTAATGAAGAAAACAAGTCAACATAATTCTCAACATAATTATGGAAAATGGCTCCCTTTATTGACTATTGTTGGTAGAAGATGAATACAAATAGTAGAATACTAAACTCTTGAAGAGAATTATTTGAGCTATGGTGCTAAAACATCCTCAACAAGGAGGTTCCTTTCATCACTTCATTTAGCTTCTCCTCTCTATCCAAGAAGTATCTAGCCTCTCTCAATGGTGAAATCTTGTCCACACTAGAATGATGGATTTCTAATTAGAAGCAATTCTCCCAACACAATAAATGATTCGGATGTTGGGGGGAGGCCCTCAAGATCTAAAATATTGAAATAGATATTGGGGGGGAGGCCCCCAAGATCTAAAAAATTGAAACGCTAGAATAAAAAGAGGAAAATTCCCAATAAACAACCACAAAGAAACTTTTTATTAAAACAGAGAATAACTGTAAAGGGTACATTGTGGCAGACAATCTGTCCTTTCACAAAATACGACTTGTTACTTATAGTCTTTTTTAGTTACAATACCACAGGTCAATTCCATGTGTGAATGAATACCATGGGTGGTGTCACAATACCACGGGTCAATTCCATGTGTGAATTAATACCATGGGTGGATGTCACAAGAACACGGGTCAATTCCATGAGTGAATGAATACCATGGGTGGATGTCACAATACCATGGGAAAATAACATGGGTGAATGAATACCATGGGTGGATGTCACTTACAATACCATGGGTGGATGAATACCATGGGTTGATGCCATTTTCTATTTGGATCATTCCTCCCTCCTTAATAAGCAATGGTCCCCATTGCATGAAGTTCCCTCCTGCGAAGCCTTTTTTGAATATGAAGAGCCACTGAAGAGAAGGGTTTTATGTGGTTAACCTGTAACAATTATGAATAAAGATCCGAGGATATAGATACCATGTAATGCTTGTGACCAACTGTGATACTGACAATGTGCAACCTAGAAAATGAACTTCGATGAAGTGTGGGTTTGTGGATGAGACATAACCATGATGAACGAAGATCCGAGTATAGAGATACCCTATAATGCTTGTGACCAACTATGATTCTAATAGTGTGTAGCCTATCAAATGGACTTCAATGACAAGGATTTTGTGCAGTTGACCCATAACCGTGATGTTGGTTGTTGATGAAGTAGTAGGTGCCTACATAGCCTAGGGTGAAAGGGAATGTCTCCAAAGAACCTAAGCTGAATGTTTTTTTTTGTGGAAACTGATGAAGGTGAAGCAAGTGCCTATTAAAGAGGGGTGACAGGGCACGTCTCCGAAGGGAACCCGCTTCGGATGCTACTCCAAAATTAAAATGGACATAGCTCGGTCAATATAACTCAGAATATTTATTAAAACCCATTTTTCGAAATAGAAGGACCATTTTTCATCTTCTCATGTGTTGGAAATCCTTATCTAGATACTCTGGAATCTCATATTCGCATTGTGAATTTTCCGTCATCACAAAAGTTCTAAAGAAATAGTTGAGTTTAAATCAGCGATATCTCTCACATTCGAGCTCCGATTCGACCCATTTGTTTTTTGAAATTAGGTGATTTTCTGAGAGGAGCTCAGATCTACAACCATTTTTCTAAAATTCTGCACAAAAACTGCAAAAAATGATAGTAGAGTTGCCATTCACGAATTGTTTTGAGAAACATTTCTACAACATATCTAATTTTAAATCAGTGATATCTCCCTCATCCGAACTTCGTTTCAACCGATTTTTTTTTTTTTGAATTTTGGTATTTTTTCACAGGGAATTGAGATCTGTTATTTTTTTTTGTAAATATTGTACCAATGTTTCAAATCTGATCTGCAAACTCGCGGCCCAAAAAAAAAATCCTGCAAAAAAATGAAAAAAAGAAAAATTCTTCCTGCTTGGCCCAAGAAAGTGCTTTGCCGAGGTTAGAGCAAGTGCCTAAAACTTGTTGAATATTGATGCAAAAATTTGAAACCTAAATATGCATGAAACTCTCATTCCCATGGAATCGTAACCTGCTCTGATACCACTGATTCGAATCTTGGGGGGGGGGGGCTCAAGATCTAAAATATTGAAATGGATCTTGGGGGGGGAGGCCCCCAAGATTTGAAAAATTGAAATGCTAGAAGAAAAAGAGGAGAATGCCCAATAAACAACCACAAAGAAAATTTTTATTAAAACAGAGAATAATTGTAAAGGCTACATTGTGGCGGACAATCTGTCCTTTTACTTATCGTCCTTTTCAGTTACAATACCACAGGTCAATTCCATGGGTGAATGAATCCCATGGGTGGATGTCACAATACCACATGTCAATTTCATGGGTGAATGAATACCATGGGTGGATGTCACAATACCACAGGTCAATTTGATGGGTGAATGAATACTATGGAAGGATATCACAATACTATAGGCTAATACCATGGGTGAATGAATACCATGGATGGATGTCACTTACAATACCATGGGTAAATTCCATGGGTGGGTGAATACCATGGGTTGATGCCATTTTCTATTCGGATCAATAAAGCTCTACTTATTTTTCTCCAACAATGAAATGAAGGTTTTCTCTGATAGAAATTTCACCAGTATAACATTGTCTTCACTTTTTGTTTTCCCATGACGTGTTTATATAGAATTTTTTGAATCACTTTTCCCTCTCTAGTTCATGAATGAAAATTACTTAAGAGTAGGACAAGAGGAATCCTTTGAGGGTTTCATATCTTTAGGGTGACTCGAATTCATCTATCCTTAACTGAAATCCTATCAGGACATCGTCTTCCAAGTGTGGGAAGTGGTCCCAAATTGTTGAGTCAGTCATTTCTTCGACCACACTACTTTTGAACAAAATATCGCGCATCGTGTGACTATCAAAGGGAAAGTCGCACATTCATCAATTTTCAATTCAATATACATTGTACCCTAGGATAAATTAAACATTTTGAACTTCATAATTTCTTCTGCTAGAACATATCCATTTGTGCATTATGCTAGACAACTTTGGGCATCTTTTGGATTGTACAAATATGTGTATGCCTTTATGGTGTTAACAAATGTATTGAATAGATGAAGTTTATTATGATTCTTTGGAGATTGATTTTGGCCCTACTAATCCCCTTCAACATTTTAAAGCTTAGTGAATTGTATTTCGAGGCAATCCCTTAGGAAATTGTGTTAATATTTTTTTAGAATATACTAATCTATAATAAATCTTGTGAATATTATCTATGTGTTGTCATTGTATTAAAAATATTAGATGAACAAAAACTATATGTAAATACATTTAAGTGTGTACTTAGGTTGTACAAGGTAGGGAATTTGAGTCATGTCATGTCAAATGATTGTATGAAGGTGTACAATAAAAAAGTTATAGAATAATCTTAAAGAATTCTTAGTATTGAAAAAACTTTGACAGAAACCATGGTTGAATAAAATCTAAGACACTACAATTAAAAAACAAAAAAAGTGTTTTTTTACCCAAAAAAAAAAAAGGTGACTTGATATTTAAAAAAATTAAGAAAGAAATGCTTAGAACTAATATTGTAGCCATAAATAAGGTGACAAAGTATTTTATTGTGAAGTGTGATTCCTTCGGGAATATAATTGTCCAAGTCTTAAAGTAAGAACAAAACTCTCTAACCTTTGAAACCACCATATATATAAGGAAAAAGGTTAATTGAACCTACTTATGAGAATGAAATGTTTGTCTTATTACATGAAGTTAAGAAATGGCACCCTTAGCTAATATGGAGACAATTAAAGTTAAAAATAGATCATGATCGTTTAAATTATTTCATGGAGAAATAACTATCTTCTGTATAGAAACATAAATGAGATACAAAAACAAAAAGTGGCAGTGAATGCTATTACATCGTTATACTATTTTCCATATATTTCTGTGTTTTAAGAGGAAAAATATGGAGGAGCCTACATTTTAGTGGTTGGTGCCATTTTGGAGAATCATGTTTGGAAACAATATCAAACCATTTTGATGCATTATATAATGTTCATTGGTGTTCTTGGACACTTAGATACCTTTCTAATGTTTCACAAATCACGTCAATGGAAACGAAAGTTATGCCTCATGGAAATTAACCTACTATGTTGAATGCAATGGTACTCAAAGAAGTTGGGGTGCCATTTTATACAATTGTATTTTGTTCCATAGTAGATTAGAGTACTACCAATGGGAATATAGAGAGTACTAGAGTGGAGGAGGTTAAATTTATATAGCATCCTCCAATACCAAAAATTTCAATTAAATCCCCTGACAATACCTCCTCCTTTCAACTTGCATGTTTCCATACTATATAAAAGAGACTAAACAATATCACCTTCAAGATTGGTTTTCTATGGTAAAAGAATACATAGTATTTAGTGTGTATGGTGTGTGTAATTAATTTATTTTCTATTTCTTGCATTTGAGCTACTTAGATTCTTTAAGATAAAAAGTTATTGAATAAAGAATTTGAAATCTAAAGGAGAAATTAACCTACATAATATAGACTTCAATAATTTTATTAGATCTCTTGTCCAAAATTATTCCACTAGAATATCTATCATAGTATTACTTTATAAAACACTCTTTCAAGGGTATGAATAATACAATAAGAATTTATTTGTGATATTTCCATTCTACAAAACGATTGGGCTAAAGAAGAGATGATAGATGACAATATGACAAAAGACATGGAAGATCAATTAGAAACTACACCAAGACCCTACAATAATAGGTAATATTTTATAGAATATTGTTTCATTTTAATTTATGTCAGAATTTTCACATCATATTGAAACTACATAATTTTCCTATTTTTATTCTAGAACAATGAAGACTTTTGTAAACTTACCACATGATATAAGTAATTCCTTTTGGAAATCCCTAACATTAATTTCAAAATTTTGTGGAAAATGTTTTTCTAACAAGACAAAGAAGAGACAATTGAAACCCAACATTTTATATAATAACCATTAATCATACCAAGTCATCATTAGGAAGAGGTTTCAATGGATTTCATCACATGATTTTCAAACTCTAGTGAAAGCTATGTAATTATCATTATTGTGGATGCACTAAAAATAATCCCATTTTCTTTTCTTTATTATCCATTTCCAGGAATGAAGAATAGTTATAACATTTCTAGAAATGGTTATGAAGATACATGGAAAGAGTACTAGCAATGTAAATGACCAGGTGATGTAGGAGAATTCCACTTCCAAGTCAAAAAGTGTTTTGACTAAAATAGGGGTCTTTTTCTTTAGCTAGGGCGATAGTTCCATACATGTGATTTAAAATGAGAATTGATGTAATTATATTTTATATAAATTAGAGATATGAAAGGTATTTGAGAGAGTTAGAGAGATTTTAGTGTTAGTTGGATTTATGAGAGAATTTTGGGTATCTAGGGATTTAGAGATAGCATTTGTTGAGAAGGTTGTGGATATGAACTAATTCTTGTTAGAATCCCCTTTTGTATATACATGGTAAGACAAAAGTCATAGAGAGCAATCATAAGAAGATTAGAGAGAGGGTGTGAGGGCCGAGAGCGGCCAAATGGCCAAAAGGACCAAATTGATGTAGTTTAAGCCAGAGGCCTATATTTGAATGGAGAATTACTTTGTTTGCGAGTACCATTGTAGTTTTAGTTCTTGTTATTGTTGGTGGAAAGCCTTCTTTAATATTGAATGTTGGCACATATATATCCAGTGCTTTCGTGACTATAGATACAAAATATAAAGGAGGGTGTTTTAAGAACGCACGTTTGGTTCAATGCAAGGGTCATAGTTGAGAAGTCGAGATCTAGCGAAAGGGAAGAATATATGATCTCAATATATTGATAAAGAGAGATATCAGACAAAATAGTGGTATGAGATGGTCTAGTAGGGATTTGCAAGCAAAGATATAGTCGAGAGGTCGATACCGAAAACATGATTGAGAGTCAGAGGGTTAGAGTGGGGTTAATATTTTTTTTTTTAACACATGGTGAATCAGTAACTATCAACCTTGATCCAGGGGAGACCCAGGATCAAATCTCATAGTTGCCACTATAACACCAAGAGTATAACCAACCACCTGTACATCGGGTATACTAAGATCCTATGATTTTAGCAAGAGCAGACTCATCGGGAGGGGAGTCCGCCCCTTTAGCCGCCACCATAACAGGTGACTGTACTCCGTGAGATTTGAACCGAGGTCTCCTGGGCTTCGCCCGAGAAGACCCACCATTAAACCGCACATCACTGTACTAGAGTGGGGTTAATATTAGTGATCAAATAAAAGGTGTAGTGTAGGTCATATATAAATATAATACATAGAAGAGCCAAGAGGAGTAGAACCGATAGAAACCAGGTGAGAGTGCACAAGCAAGATTCAATAAAGGAATATGCGTAACTCTTGGTTTCTTTTAAAGGTTGATGGGAGTTGTCAATTAAAAACGCTGGGGAACAAAACTTGAGTTATTTAAAGAGAAAAGATTGTCAATCAATATTATCGGCCCCAAGGATTTTAATAATAATTTATTTAGAACTAACATGATTCCATTACGTTATGACGCCGAGAGACAAAATGATTGCTTAACGTCGGGTCAAAAGTTATTGAAGCTTGCCTGTTATTTTAAATAGTGAGAGGGTATCACAGGGTTGGCACGGTAGAATCTATCATGAGATAGAACAACAACTAATGGACACAGCATCCATTGCCCGGAAGCACAGAAGCCCAGAAGCCTGAAAGTCGAAAGCCCGAGAATTCTATTTAATGTTATTTGGAAAAGAGTCAGGCACGCGGTATTATTGGTATAGAAGCAACGAGAAGAAACTAGGCGCCTGACATGGAAGAAATAACGTGGAGTAGTGGGCCAGCCCGAAACTATTGAGCTAAAGATTTTCATTACAGGCATGTGGGCTAGGCTAGAAACATACGAACCTGTAACTTTCTAAATTGCATCATTAAAAAAGAGGCAGGCATCGTGGTTAGGGGATTACGTATCATATGGAAAATTTTAGGGGTTAATGTAGTTGAGTGGGTTAATTTTCCATGATTTTTCCATAAAAAGATTTGTCAATTTCCAATTTTTATAAAAAAGATTCTCCCAAATTTTAAAATATAAAATTATTTTACCTTAAAAATTTCCAACATTATATAGAGACTATATATATCATTATAAATTTGAATAACTTTACAAATATATCAATAAATATTTTATAGTTTGCATTTTAATGATTAGTGAGATTCGCTAATGTTTGTAAACTTCAAGAAAAAATTCTATCCTTAAAATTTCCCTTTATGCATGAATTTGAAAAGATTGTGATTAAGTATACATAAGAAGGTCATATGAAGGACCTTTCTTTGCGCAATTTTATTGAAAGGAAATTGGCTCTGAGAAAACTATTCAATAAAGGAACGGGTTGGATGAGCACAAGAAGTAAAGAAGCCTTGCGCTTAAAGTAAAATACAAGCTATGCAGGTAATGCCAGAAGAATGGTAAAGAGGGCTAATTTATAAGGATTGTGAAATCCTCCCACTGTAATTTATATAAATGAATTATTGATCTTGTAAAGTGACAATAACCAAGGTATGGAGGCAGGTCTTTTTAGAGCAGAGAATTAGGAATCTAGGTTTTTAAGTGGCCTCATATTGGGCTTGAATCAAAGTGGTATTAGAGTGAGAATCCACTGAAATTTCAGAATAAAGAAACAAAAAGTGGACTTGTGGAAAAATTGAATCTAGTTGAGGTAAAAATTTTGTTTTTCAACTTGAATAGAAAATTGATGATTGTGAATGAAGTGTTGTGCAAACATGTTGTGTTGAGCATATGGAGGATGTATACTTTGTGAAGGATTATAATATATTTGATCTGGGAACTAGCTAAGAAAAATATTTTGAGAATAGATAAGAAGGAAGAACATATTTAGAGAACCAATTGAAGAAGATCTTGGCAAAAGTAAGAAATATTTATGAGTTTTTTTACATATATAAAACCGAGGAGAGGTAGCAGCCATAAAGTAGAAATGTTTTAGAGAATATTTTGATATAATCCAACAACAAGATGAATTGTTGAGGGTAAGGACAACATAGGTTTTCAAAGGAGGAAGTGAGTCGAGGAAATTATAGCAACCTAACAACTTTTCTAACTGGAGAGAAGGTGTGTTCTAGAGAAAGGAGAGGAGGTTTTACTGCAAAGGATTAGAGGAATATAACAACTTACAACATATAGAGTTGGGTAGAAGTTGTTGCAGGCAGTTCCATAGTGATTGTGGCTAGAATTTCCCAAAGACAGAGATAGAGACAGATATAAAGTGTTATGCTCTTAACCTGTGAGAAATTCCAGAATACCAAATATGCGACAAAATACAACCCAGAACATAGAATAAAATGAGAAAAACAAAAAGTATTTTATTATTCAGAGATGAAAGCAATGTTCACTTACCTCATCGAGGAGGCAACCTCCAGCAGAGCAGAGCCTGATTACAAAATAAGACTCGCTGATATTTCCCTTCTAACTACGACTATTTATAGCTAAATGAACTTTAACAACCTAATGACTAGTGGTCCTTTGCATAACATGGGTTAACCACTTTATTTATTAATTATGGCCTATTACAACTAATTGTGGTCCCTTTCTTAAATGTGGGTCAACCAATTACAATTATTAATACAGGCTTTATTGAATCTTTAACTAACTATGACCTTATTACATAAATAAAAGGGTTATGGTTGGACCCTAACATGCCCTCCCCCATTAAAAGAAGCATTGTCCTTAAGGGTGAAACCATGGAAACTGTTGAAGGATAGTGGCTAGTTCCCAGGTTGCATCTTCTGGAGAGGTGTCTTTCCACTTGACAAGGACTTCCTTGATCATGTGGCCATGTAGATGTCGTCCTTGCGTATCGAGGACTTATTTAGGTTGGAGCCAGAGTGAACCTTCTTCATCCAATTCAGGTAGACTGGTTTGAATTCTGCAATTTTTCCCAACCACTTTCTTGAGGCATGATACATGGAAGACTAGATGGATTTTTGAAGTTGGTGGCAAGGTCAGCTTGTCGGCTATTGCTCTAATGTGTTGAAGTATTTGATAAGGTCTGTAGAATTCTGGAGTTAATTTCTGGCCAGGTGCCTTTTCTTTGAGTGATGTTTGCTTATATGGTTGTATCCATAGGAATACCTGATCCCCTTCTTGAAATGTGCACTCTAAACGATGTTGGTCTACCTATTGCTTCATTTGATTCTAAGCTTGATGGAGATTATCTTTGAGATGAGCTAGAATGGCTGCAAGGCTCTGTAGGAGTTGATCAACTGTTTGCACCTTAGAGCATCCAGGGACATAAGAAATAGGTGAAGGTGGGAGTTGGACATACACTAGTTCATATGGATTCATCTTGGTGGCTTCATGATAGTTAGTATTATACCGCCATTCAGCTAAAGGTAGCCATTGCACCCATTGATGTTGCTTTTCTGAAGTGAATCACCTTAGGTATGTCTCCAAACATTTGTTGACTACTTAAGTTTGACCATTGGTTTGGGGATGATAGGAAGTACTTAGTTGGAGTTGCGTTCCTTGTAGCTTGAAAATCTCTTCAAAAAATTTACTGGTGAAAGTCAGGTCACGATCAGACACAAGGAAGTGGACCTACCATGTAGTTTGAAGATCTGGTCGATGAAAGATTGAGCCACAAAAGTGGGGGTAAATGGGTGGAGTAGAGCGCAAAAATCAGCATATTTAGAAATTCTGTCCACATCCAGCATGATGACTGATTTGTTCCCTAACTTCGGGAGACCAGTAATGAAATCCATAGAAACATTTTTCCAGATGGAGGCAGGGATTGGAAATGGTTGTAAGGTGCCTGGTAACTTGATTGTTTCTCCTTTGTAGCATTGACACACATCACATTCAGCTACAAAAGTAAGAATGCCAATTTTCATGCATGTCCAAAAGAAAGAACGACAAGTGCAAGCATAAGTCTTCTCAAAGCCTGCATGGTCTACAGTGGAAGATGAGTGTAACTATGCCAAAATGTGTGTTTTGAGGGTGGATGTTGGTGTTATAACTACTATATCCTTGTAGTGAAGAATAGCATCCTTCCAATAGTAGCCAACTGAGGAATTAGAATTTTCTCTCAAGTTATGAATGAGTTGGGAGAGAGGGGTGTGAAAACCATTCCTTGCGGGTTTCTTCAATCCAATCTAGTATGGGAAGAGAGATTGATAGTAGGGTTCTTTCATCCTCAAATTGTCATGATAAATCATCCACTACTACATTGTCACGCCATTTCATATAAATTATATCATAATCATATCCCAACATTTTGGCCAACCATTTATTTTGTTGTGGCAAGGATAGACGTTGCTCCAAAAAATATGTGAGGCTTTGATGGTCTATGCAAATTTGGAAATGCCACCCCAATAAGTACCGCCTCTAGGTACCTACTGCATGTAAGATGGCCATCATCTCTTTCTCATAGGTAGATTGTCCCAGATGTTTCCCACTCATTTTTTAGCTAGTGAAAGCCAAGGGTCAACCTTCCTGCATTAAGGTAGCACCAATACCTATACCTAAAGCATCATGTTCAATCACAAAGGATTTGGTGAAGTCGGGTAGTTCCAATGCTGGAGTGGAACACATGGCCTGTTTGAGACACATAAATTTCTATTGTGCTCCATCAATCTAGAGGAAAGAATTTTTTTTGAGAAGGTTAGTGAAGGGTCTAGAAATGTGACAATAATTGTGGCCAAATTTTTGATAGTAGCTAGTAAGACCTCAGAATCCCCTCAAACTCTTCAAGGTTTTTGGGTAGGGCCAATCTTGCATTGCCTATATCTTTCTGGGATCCACGCAAACACCTTCACGACCCACAATGTGTCCCACATACTGGACTTATTCCATGCCAAGAGAGCACTTGGACAATTTGACAAACAATTTGTGATTCCAAAGCAGTTGCAAGAGCAGGTCTACATGTTGAAGATGTTTTTCCCAGGTTAGGCAATAGCTGAGAATGTCATCAAATAATTTGTGATTTTAGAGATATGGTTTCAAAAGGTGATTCATGAGGCTTTGAAAAGTGGATGGAGCATTACAGATACCAAATGGAATTACCAATATTTCATTACAGATACCAAATGGCATGACCAATATTTCAAAATGGCTTTCATGAGTTCAAAAAGTAGTCTTTGGAATGTCTACTTCTTCCATGCATATTTGGTGATAACCAGAGCGAAGACATAGCTTCGTAAAGAATTGAGAATGATGTAGTTCATCAAGCAGATCATCAACAACTGGGATAGGGAATTTGTCTTTGACAGTGAGCTTGTTAAGCACCCAAAATTCTATACACATGCATCATTCCCCATATTTCTTTAGCACCATGACCACTGGTGATGAATAAGGACTGATTCTAGGATGAACAACACCGACTTCAAGGAGTTCCTTGATGATTTTTTCAATTTCATTCTTCTGGGCGAAAGAGTATCGCTATGGGCTCACATTCGGCGGCTGGACCCCTGTGACCAAAGTGATGCTATGATCATGTTCCCCTCTAGATGGTGGAAGCTCTTTAGGTTTGTCAAATACATGTTGATGGCAGTTTAAGACCTGTTGCATCTCAGGATGAATATGAAGAGTACTTGGGTCTATGGCCCAAATGGCATTAAAATGGGTTATAACTCCATGATGGCCCTTTTTCAACAACTTTTACATTTGTTGCAAGTTGATGATAGAAGGATCACCTGCCTAGAGTCCACTGAGGGTATGCATGTGGTCATTCTGCTTAAATCTCATATATAACTCGTGGAAATCCATTATGATTGGGCCTAGTGTGTGAAGCCATTCAACACCCAAGACAATGTCATAATCACCCATGTTAATCGTAAACATGTGGGTCTTTAGGTGGTAGTATCCCATCTGAAGTTCAATATTTTCACAACGGCCTTCACATTTCATTGTCCTCCCATCAGCAATCAGGACCTAGAAATTAGAGACTACCCTTACAAAACAATGAGTAGCTTTGCCAACTCACTGATGGATAAAGTTATGAGTACTGCCACTATCAACCAATAGTACTATAGGGCGATGTTTAATAAAGCCTCTCATTTTGAGAGTTTGGGGCATAGAAATGCTCACCAAAGCATGTAGAAAGTTAGCTGGTTCCTCTAGCCTAGACTATAGGAGCAACAAGCCTCACTGCATAGATGGTCAGATCTACCTGTGAAACCCCAATAGCTAAATGTGAGTTGGACTATGGCGGTGACAAAACCCCAACTGCTAGATCTGAATGGTACTATGGCATTAGAACCTCAACTAGTGGATCTGATTATTGTGACAACAACAGAATCCCAACTATTAGATATGAATCGAATTACGATGGTAGAACCTCAATTGGTGGGTTTGATTTAAGAAATAAGATAATGGACAATATTTAGAGAGTCAAGGGAATTATGGTCTCAAAGGAGTGTCAGGTGCTACAGATCGTAATATACATAAGGGTCCAACAATAGTACTTGGCCCAATCTTTCAGGGCACTAACTATGGTGGATCAACCATACACTTAGCCGTACTACCCGACTACCCTATCATACGCGTGAGTAATCTCCTCGAGTGTTGTTCTCAGTGTACTATAGTAGCAAGACAGTCAATGGCTTATCTAAGGTGAGGTTTCATGTGAGCATAGGGGGCTTCCGATATACCCAGAGGGTACGTAGAAGTAAGTCTGTGTGCGGTTCTCTCTAATGTGCTAATACTCAAAGGGGTACCCACATGGGTTACAAGGGATTCCAACAAGTGTGACCACCTCTTGTATTTCCTATGTGCATGCCTCCCCAAATCCACAGGTTTATGTGCTCAATGACAGATCCTGTGGTTTAAAGACGTCAGAACACATCTATAGCCTAAAAAACATTAGTGCCAAAAATGGAGGTACCACCAGCCCTGGGCTCCGATACCACTTGTTATGCTTTTGACCTGTGAGAAATTATTGAATACCAAATATGTGAAGAAATACAACCTAGAAGACAGAATAAAATAAGAAAAAAAACAAGTATTTTATTATTCAGAGATGAAAGCAATGTTCAATTGCCTCTTTGAGGGGGAAACTCTAGCAGAGAAGATCTCGATTACAAAATAAGACTCGATGATCTTTCCTTTATAACTACATCTATTTATAGCTAAATGACCTTCAACAACCTAACGACTAGTGGTCCTTTGCATAACATCAGTTAACCAATTTATTTGTTAATTATGGCTCGTTGCAACTAACTGTGATCACTTTCTTAAATGCAGGTCAACCACTTACAATTATTAATACGAGATTTATTGACTCTTTAACTAACTGTGACCCTATTACATAAATAAATGGGTTAGGGTTGGACCCTAGCATAGAGACAGAGACAAAGATAAAAAGAGCGAGGAAGCTTGTTGCAAATCACAAGTGGATGAGGAGTGTTCACGAAAGAAGAAGGAATTGAAATTGATAGTCATGTGTAAGGTTTGAGGAGAATTCATAATTAGATAAAGAAGAATTTCAAAGTAGTTGGCATAAGGGGGATGAGTGTTGAAGAGTTCAAGAGAGAGATGATTGAGATGAAGGCATAATTCAATCATTTGAGATAGCTATTATGAGACAAGGGATATGGATGGATGATTAAGAGGAGAAAGGTAAGGTGGTTTTCATTGTAGAATAAATCGAGACAGGGGATGTGTGTGAGATTGAAGGAAGACCTGAGAGTAGTTCAATAGAAGATGATAGAATTCATTTGTGAACTAGAGAAGGGATAAATTTCGGGGAAAGTGCAAATGAAGGAGACACTAAATAACTCTTATGCGGATCATTTCATGATAATAGAGACGTTTGTTTTTAATTTTGACGATTGGTGCATGAGCACAGGTGTTGTGGGTGAAGATGGAGAGCAAGAAGTCAAGCTTCTCATAGGAGAAGGAAGAAAAGCAGAATTCTCTTATAAAGATAATCAATTTAAGAAATGGATGAACATAATCATGGAAGAAGAGCCTGAGGTGGAAAGGTTTTGTTTTTAGATGAGATTAATGATATGGAGAAATTTTTATCTGTTGATAATGAAATTAATGAGGATGGTGAAGATTTAGCCAGGTTTGAATATTCAAAAATTAAACAAAAAGAAGAAGACATTGTTGTAATAGAGGAGGGAGATGAAGACTTGATAAATGGTTTCATGTTCCCAATAATTTATAAGGAGGAGATGTCAAAATCCTTAATAGACACTTTAAAACATCATGTTTTTAAAATTCACAAATGTTTTTTCTCTGGAATGAATGAGAAATGCAAGGATAGAAAGGCTTATAAATCAACCATTTCAAACGAGGAAATAACATTGAAAGGATATGCATATATGAATAGTAAAAATTTCCAAGAGGATGAAGAAGGAAAATGAAATATATGCTCATTTGGAGATACTTCAATTGGTGTGGTACAAGGAACATTGGAATAAGCATGGCGTTGGAAAAATAGGAAAAGGAGACAAAAAAATGGAGCAAATATATGGAGTAAACCTTGCACAAAGGTATGAGATGTTTATGGAAAAATATTCATTTTAACAAAATGAGAAATATGGAGTTGTTGGAGCAATATGGAAACTTGAAATTGTAGCTTAAATATATGCAGCAGAGGACACATAGTTTTGTTGAACAGAAATATGAAGAACTGGAAATTACATTAACCATATAGATTCTTCGTAAAAGTCAACATCCATCAAATGAGAGTAAGATTCAACAAGAGGATCAATTAGATAGGGAGATTGAGAAGATGAGAAATTTGATGGTGAAGGTGATTGAAAGGAGGTATTTTAAAAATAGAATGAATCTCAACCACAGGTTGTAGTTAACTAGGAAAACCTATATCATCATGGAAGGAGGAAGACTACAACACAAATTCTGGAAACTAGGAAGGACGAAGAAAACAACATGACAGAGCAACTAATTTACTGCAAGTGAAAGTTTGGGATGCATGATGATTTTACTAGTCCATGAAAGCACTTGGTCAGGAGACCATGGCTCTTTTACACCTTGGGAGTCTAATGCAGGAGCATTCCACTTCCAAGTCAAAATGTATTTTGACTAGAATATGATTTTTTTCGTTTACCAAGGGAGTTGGTTCCCCACACGTGTTAAATTATTTAATTTGATGTATTTTTGTAAGTTTCTCGAATAATTGTATATAAATTATCTAAAATGAGGATTGGTGTAATTAAAAATTCTCTAAATGAGATACATCAAGATTATTTGGGAGATTTAGAGATATTTTAGTGTTAGCTGGATTTATGAGAGAATTTTGTGAAGCTAAGGATCTGGAGGATTTGTTGAGAAGGTTGTGGATCTTAACTAATTCTAGTTCAAAATCCCCTTTTTTATATAAATGGTAAGTCAAAATTCATAAAGATCAATCACAGAAGGATTAGAGAGAGGGTTTAAGGGTCAAGGGTCACCATAAGGCCAAAAGGGAAAAAATCATGTAATTCATGTTAGAGGTATTTTGTAATTATTTATGTATATATTCTAGAGGAGAATCAAACTGTTTGCGAGTACCATTTTAGTTCACGTTCTTGTTACTATTGGTGGCAATCCTTATTTAATATTCAATGTCTATACATATATATTCAGTGCTCATGGAAAATTTTAGGCACTAATATTCGCAGGTGGGCTAATTTTCCATGATTTTTCCAAAAAAAGATTCGCCAATTTCCATTTTTTATAAAGATGATTCGCCAAATTTTACAATATAAAATTATTTTAACTTAAAAATATCCAACATTATATAGAGAGTATATGTAAAATCATTATAAATTTGAAAATTTGTATTGATACATCAATAAAAATTTTATAGTTTGCATATCAGAGACTTGTCAGATTTGCCAATGTTTTTAAACTTCAAGATAATTTTTCATCCTTAAAATTTTCACTGCTGGCAGTGATTTGGTGATTATAGATAAAAAATCTCAGGAGGGAGATCGTTTTGAGAACGCGCATTTGATTCAATGAAGGGGTCATAGTTGAGAAGTCGAAAGCTAGACAAAGGGAAGCATATACGATCTCAATATATTGATAGAGAGGGAGATGAGACCATGAACCCATATCAGAGGGTACAACAGGGATGTGAAAGCTGAGATATAGTCGAGAGGTTGAGAATGAAAAAAAGATCTAGAGTTACAGGATTACAGTGGGGTTAAGATCAAAGATCGAATAAAAGGCGTGGTGTAGAGGAATACAAAATAACCAGGTTCATATATCAATACAATACACAAAGGAGCTAAGAGGAGCAGAGACGGTAGAACCTAGGTGAGAGTGCAAAAGTGAGATTAAACAGAGCAAGTCACATAACACTTAGTTTCCTTTAAAGTTTGATGGGAGTTGTCAATTAACTATGTTGGGGGAACATAACTTCAGTTATGTCAAGACAAAATATTGTTAATCAATAGCGGCGAGTTGTAGGATTTCAATACAAGTTTATTAGCACTGACGAGAGTCCCTCACTTGATAATGACAAGAGGAAATATTGTTATTTAACAGTGTCGAGACAAAATCCCAAAAGATATTGAAGCTCAGGTGTTATTTAAAATAGTGAGTGGATATCACAAAAGGCTAGCATTGATAGAATTTGTCACAAGACAAAACAAAACTAATGGGCATATGATATGTTGCTTAGAAGCTCAGAAACGCAGAAGGTTGGGAACCTAGAAGATAAAAGCTTGTGTAGAAAATCTGATGGTAGGTTAACTAGATAATGCAATATAAAGCAAAGAAACATATTATAACCCACTTCTACTATCAAATTTGTGGAAGCTTAAATATCAAGTTGAAAAATATAACTAGAAGAAGAAGAATCAATGGCACAATACACATGAAAATACTTTGCGGAAACCCTCTTCTAAAAACAACACTATTGTATTATCATACAGGGTGGAAATACATAGGAATTATACAAAGCCTTAGCTCTCACAACTAGACGGCTCTCAGTACAATCCTCACATATGCTCATACACAATCTTGGCTTCTCTCCAACCTTCCTCTGTGCCCTCCAAGCTCCTATTTCCTTGCGTTGTTCCTTGTGGATGATCTACCTTCTACCAAGCGGATGATCCTGTCTCTAAAACTACACAATCATCAAGGATAAATCCTAGACTACACGCATGAGTTTTCTCCATGAGAAAACACATGCAATTGATAGTACACTGACCTTGAACATTAATCTCAACTGGATCCTTCTCAGAATAGACATACATGAGTTTTTGATGAGGGAATCTTCAGTTAACTGGAGTAGCACTAGTTGAGTGCATTAATGCATCAACTGATTGTTAACTCACTATTAGTTCCTCAAATAGTTTGGAACTAATTTAACTAGACTTAACTCAGTAAAATGAGTAAACTAATTACAACTCAGATATAACTCAATCTTATCTCCTTAATTTAAGGGATAACTCTTGCATGACTTCAAAAAGACTTCTAACTTGAATTTCTCCAACTAATTAATTTAAAATTAATTAATTAATTATTTCCAAGTAGCTGTTAAGACTAAATTTGATTTTAATTCTCAATTTAATTCAAGGACAAATTAAATTGAAATTTCTTGTTGCCATATTTCAACACTCCCTCTCAACAAGAAAGGGATTACCTACCACCCCAATCTTGTCTCTATGGAACTTGAATTTACACTTTGACAATGCCTTTGTCAAAATGTCAGCGTCTTTCTCCTCTGTCAAAATATACTACAACAACATGATCCTCCTCGCTACACAGTCTTTGAGATGATGATATCGGATGTCGATGTGCTTTGACCTATCATGAAATACTGGATTCTTAGAGAGTTTGATAAAACTCTGATTATCGCAATAAATCACAATTAGATCCATCCTCTGATCAAACAAACCAACTAGGATTTTCCACATCCAAATGGCCTCACATGCTACCTAACTTGCAGCCATGTATTCTTCCTCTGTTAAGTTGAATGCAACTGACCTCTGTTTCTTGATGTACCAATAAACTGTCGCTAACGCAAGGTTGAAATCCCTGCTTATGTGCTCTTTCAATCTGATGGACTCTTTGCCCAATCTGCATCAGTGAAGCCCTGTAGCTTCACTCCCTCTATCCATCTGTACCATAACCCATACTGAGATGTGCCTTTGAGGTATCTCAATACATGCTTTGCCACCTTCCAAAACATCATGGTAGGTTGAACCATTTCTTGACTCAACTGGTTCATTGCATAGCACAAATTTGGTCATGTGTTCACTAAGTACATCAGTGAACCCACAAATTTCCCTCACACAGTAGCCTTTACCACTTCTCTTGAGCTAGCAACCTCATCCTCCAGTTACCTACTAGAGGAGTTTGCATGGGCTTGCAATTCTCCATGTGGAATCTCCTGAGTATCTCCTTGCCATACTTGCCCTAAGACACAAAAAACTCCCCATCCTTGTGCCACACTTCCATGCCAAGGAAGTAATCCATGAGACCCATTTCTTCTGGGAAAATTAGTGTCTTGTTGAACGACTAACCCTCTAGATTTGGCAATTACCCTAGAAACAATAGTTTAAAGTAATTGAATGATTTTTCCTATGTGTAACAGATAAGAGAAAGATAATTGAACAAACCTGGAACTTCCACTTAATCCCTTGCTTGATCTCTCTCTCCTTTGGCAGATCTTGCAACTCCTCCCCATACATAACACTCTTGGAGAGTACCTGCACAAGTACAACAACAAATAACTGTCAAAGCATCATGATCTATTACAACATAAACATTACAGAATCAGATATATAATGAACAAATGATAGCATTCACAATTTCACAATCATATGGGAGGAAACTTAAAGAACTTTATTAATAGAAAGGAGAATTACAACCCAGTTGTCTAATCTAGTGCCATCCTCCCAGCTTCAATCCCTCTTTACCTCATGAAATAGCAAGATCACACCAACAAGAATACAATGCTCTCTCCTCAATTACAAACTATCAACACGCACTTGCAATTCACAAAATTCTAGCCTTCTGATCTCTTGAATGGGAGATCCTTTTATAGATGTTTGCAAGGGTGTATTCATCCATGGGAGTTGATTAGTGTCATTCCACTTGTTACAATTGGTTCCATAGGAGAGGGAATTAGAGATGGTTTCCTAATTCCCTTGGTCATCCTTGGGCGAACTCAAAGAGGCAAGTGGCACAAGATAAGTTTCTAGAAGATTCCATGAGCAACCAACTAACAAACTGTCCCAGAAATTTGTCCATCCTCACCCATCGCACACTATAAAAGGCCTAAATAGTATGCATCGCACCCTGACAGTGTACCAGTTAGTATGCATCACACTTTGATAGTGGAGCAGTCAGTATGTTTAGTTTAGGCAGTTTCTGGATGATTTCTGAGGTGGAGCTTTTGGGGAATGATGCACTTAGATGACTAAGTTCCTTTAGGGTATGAAATAACTCTTTTAGGTGTTTATGATTCCTAATACATTGACATATAAGTTTGGGGTTGATGTGCCTGTTGGGCTAATTTATTGACTAAATTAACACAAGTATTTAATTATCAATCCGGGTTTGTAAAACTTAGAGGCAAATCCACTTTATATGGACATCAGATATAATCAAGTTTAGAAGATAAAATTTGAAGATTTAAAGAAGTACATATTACACGTATAAACCTATTTTAACAATTTCTACTTCATTTATGTAATATATGAGGGAAGAGGCTCCTAACTTAGGAGAAACAGGTTGTCCTTCCCTACAATACTACTTTCATTAAGATAAATCTAAGAGCAATAATTAACAATGGCTTATGATGCAGAGGATGTAAGAGAAGAGACTCCTAACTAAGGAGGTCCAGATTGTCCTTCTTCACAATCCTACTATATCACAATCACCATTGCTTCAAACCAGAAATGTAGAAATAACTTCAAATGAGAAATGGAGAATGAAATTCAGTTTTAGTTCAAGATCAAATAGAAGGGGAATTTAACTTAAATTCCTTTGTGTCCCTTCATATGTAGATTAGAATTAAACCAATATTCATTCAGAAAGCATCACACATCTAAATACATTTGAAACAAAACTAGTCTATGAAAACTATGAAAATTGAACCAAGAAGTGTACTTAGCTTGGTGTGGGGGCCCTCCACCCTTGCCTTGCACACTTGAATAAATCTCAGCTACAACTTCAGTAAATCAACCAAGCATGAACAACAATTTGGAATGAAACAAGTTCTTCAAATTAGCTCCTAACTCAAATTATACAAAAGTTACATACAAATTCCATTACAAAATCCATCAAAGTCTTGGCTTTAAATAGAGGTTTAATGAAACAAACTGATCTATATTATCTCTAACACTCA